>JADLZL010007332.1:0-66810 GCA_015844335.1 Chrysopogon serrulatus
TCGGCCCATGAGATATGACAGATGTTGTAATCTAGATTAGTACCAACTCGGTTACTTTACTTGTAAACCTGTCCCCTCCGGACTATATAAGGAGGGACAGGGGTACCCCTATAATTAACTCAAATACGGTATAGAACACGGGATGTGCGGTATTACGTCACGGCGACGGCGGAACCTGTATAAATGCGTGTCTCTGTGCTTGTGTTTGGGTTACCATCTCGTTCTTGATCTCGTGCACCCCACCACCATCATCTAATCTACTACCTCGGGCACCCCAAGGTAGGTGCCGACCGGATATCGTCGATTACGGTGGCGGCGCCCGAGGTAGGGGTGTGCTCTTGATCCGTCGGTGAACAAGATGGCGAGATCCGATCTTGGAGTCTCCTCGCGAGATTCAGGGGTCATATTTCTCGTTGGCCCTCGTCGACAACTCACCACATCCAATCGGCAAGCAATCAAGAACGCTGGCCACCATCCAATCTCCAACTTTGAGTCAAACTCGAGCACCCGCGGTTGCCACCGTCCTCGGATCGGCGTCGTCGTTATTCTACTCGGGATGTGGCTTGATGTTTGTCGGCGTGCATCTAACGCCCGAACACGCGGGCTGGCATATCTTACTCCGATCCGATCGGCGCGACCAAATCATGTGTGCGGGCATGCTTGTATGCGTGTGTGCATGAGCATGACATCAATCACGCACGGGATTGATCCCATGCCTACACCTCCAATCAAAAAAAAAGGTAACGACGCCGCTACGCCGGCGGGATGGATCTCAGCACCATCGTCTCACCTGTGGTTCGTGCCACCGACTCATCGATCGACGCCGCCATGCGGCAACTACACCGTCGGCATGCCTCACCATGACACTCGGCTGGCTGACCCGGCGTACTGCCACCACGCCCGAGGCTACGGAATACGTGAAGACTCCGCCGACCGCGGCAAAAATCAACCGGCCCACGACATCGGCACCATGCGGCATCGCGCGGTTTCATCACCGGTCTACGTGAATTACGCCAACCACCAAGCGGGCAAGATCCAATCTACAAAGCCATGCAACATATAGAAGTACAGATACGCATGCACTCACGCCGATTTATCTCCGATCGACTTGCCGATTAATTTCTCCACCCGGTCATCTACTATTCCGATTGATACGCCGATTACTCCGTTCGGACGTCAACCTCTCCGCTCGGCCGCTAATTTCTCCACTCGATAAGTTGACCTCATCGCTCGGCCGATTTTTCCAACCGATCGCCGATTTCTCGGTTCGTCACCAATTTTCTCCGATCGATTATTTGCCGCTTTCTGCTTTCGGCCACGGCGGCGATTCGTCTCTCTAACAAGCTAAGTCATATTTTTTATATTTTTTTATAAATATTCTTCGATCTATATATATCTCCATATATTTCTCCACTGTTTTTTTTCTTCATATCAATGTATACACACAATAATTTTTTTTATCCGACCAGCCCGCCTTGACTACGCTTTTACTCGAGTTATCCGAGAAACAACCCCGGCCTCGACCTCGACCTACACGTGCATGCAGCTCCCGCGCTCTACGTTACGGTCGATCCAAGAACGGTTCCTTAGCGACTCTTGTGCACCCACGGCATTACACGAGGCATGAGCTCCTCGCGCTATGGGGTATGAGATAGCTGGGGGCTGGGTAACAAGATACAAAGCTTCTTTGGAGGGCACTACTCATATTTTCACCATTCGGGTTGCCGACCCGGCCACGTTCTCGATTTGCGTTATCGAGACGGCTCTTTCTCGGCTTAATCCCGAAGACGTGCATGCAGCTCCCGCGCTCTGCGTTGAGGGTCGGTCGACAGTGGCTCTCGGCGACGCCTTTGTATCCCTACGCGTGCATACAGCTTCTACGCTAAGCGCTATGGGCTACGGACTAGTCGGAGCTGGTTACAATGCGATGAAAAACCAACCGGTCGTGCTCCACTCATATCAATAGTTTTTTCGCCGAAAATGAATATAACATCGCCAATATCACCAATGTTGATTCACGCCAAATTTTATATTGATTTTTACATCATGTACTACCGATTCTCCATATTTATTGCGGGGGCCTGGTTCGATCATCGAGCTTATTCTCTACGCTCGGGGAATTTGGATCGATCTAGAAGGTCATCGGGATTATCGCCAACGGTGGTTGCGCCACTGGCGCTTCGGATTTTTATCGCCGACCAGTTGCTCCAACCACTCGGCGCTCATCGCCACTCGCTATTCATCTTCGCTCGATGCTCATCACCGATCGATCGCTGCTCGTCGCTCGTCTCCACTCGGTGCTCATCGCCGATCGCCACTCGTCGCCGCTCGGCGCTCGGCGCCACTCGCCGCTCACCATTCGTCTCCGCTCGCCGTTCGTCATCGCTCGCCGCTCGTCACTCATCACTTTGTTCATACAAAAGTCGTTAGCTACGCTAGTGTACTATCAAGTTTCTCCATGCTTTGTTCGGTTCGAGTGCGATCTGATGCGCGCTTCGGGGTCTTGATACACACATGACAACTAAAAGCGAGGGGACCGATTTGTTTATTCGTCGAATATTGGAAATCTTCTATTCTTTGACCCCTGCTACAAGATGCTTCGCTATCTTCCAGCAGGCTCGGGGACTTCTGGTGTACACGTCACCTCCACGGTGACTTGGCGGGTGTACACGTCTCGGACATAAAGAAATTTTAAATTTAATTTTGAGCCCCTTGCATCCTTTTTGCAAGCCTTATACGAGTAAGCCCGAGGTCGGCCGGCCAGCTCACGCCTGGACTCATCGCCGACCAGCTTGCTCGAGCTTCATCGCCCGGCGGGTGCGCGCGACTTCATCGCCGACCAGCGCACCGGACTCCATTGCCCGTCGGTTGAACTGGTCGGATTCTTCGTTCAAACCGTTCGGCTTCGGGTTTAGCTACTCGGACTGATTCAAGGCGGCGCTGCTCAAAGGATACAAGGCGCTCGGGGACTAGGCGTGGGGGTATAGCCCCCGGTATGCTCAAGATGATATATGGGCCGCGCCATTAGCGGATCGGCCCATGAGATATGACAGATGTTGTAATCTAGATTAGTACCAACTCGGTTACTTTACTTGTAAACCTGTCCCCTCCGGACTATATAAGGAGGGACGGGGGGTACCCCTATAATTAACTCAAATACGGTATAGAACACGGGATGTACGGTATTACGTCACGCCGACGGCCGGAACTGTATAAATCTGTGTCTACGTGCTTGTGTTTGGGTTACCATCTCGTTCTTGATCTCGTGCACCCCACCACCATCATCTAATCTACTACCTCGGGCACCCCCAAGGTAGGCTGCCGACCAGATATCGTCGACAACCGTCTTACAGCTACGGCAAAAGATAGACGCGCTCGAGCAAGGCCACCGCGCGCCGCTCAGCCCCAAGCCCCCCGGCGCGGCACGCCCCCGCGGCGTCAGCGAGAGGATAGTCAACGGCGAGGGGGCGAGCATCCTCCCATCTTCTGCGTGCAAGCCAAAACGTTGCGGCTGCGGCCCTTCTACTCCGATCAATGCGGAGCCCTCCACCCGGAGGCGCCCGCGTCGCAACGAGCTACGAGACCTCATCGAGACCGCCGCAGTCCAACAGGCCGAGAGCTCGTCCTCGCGCCTTCGCGCTTTCGCAGGGCGAGGAACCCGCGGGCATTCCCGGGGAGGCCCCGCGAGGCCTCTGTCCACCGGGATCCTTCGCGAAGGCCGGCTCCTTGACATCGCGGGAGGACAACCGTGGCGACCTCAACGGCGGCGACGCCACGCAACATCGTGAGAGAGGCGAGGCGCGGACGAACGCGACCGCCAGCCCAGCAGCGGGCGGCGTGGCAGCGGCGAGGACGCGGCAGCCGCGAACCCCGGGGCCCGTGCCTTGAGCCGGGAGATCCGCCCGGCGCCGCGGTTCCCCTTCCGGTTCCGCCAGCCCGCCAACCTCACCAAATACTCGGGCGAGACGAACCCCGGGGGGTTTGGCTCAACGATTACCGCCCTCTTTGCCGGTGGGCGGGGCGGACGGCAACAGGATCATCATCCGCAACCTTCCCCTTCACTGGGCGCCGCTCGGGCCTGGCTGGAGCACCTTCCCCGCCCGCACGATCTTTGATGGGACCGATCTAGTCAAGGTTTTCGTGGGGAACTTCGAGGCACGTATGTGCGCCACGGGAATTCTGGGATCTCCGTAGCTGCCGCCCGAAGCCCGGCGAGTCGCCCCGCGACTTCATCCGCCGCTTCTCAAAAAGTGCACCGAGCTGCCCAACGTGGCCGACACCGCTATCATCAGCGCGTTCCTCGATGGGGACGACACGCAAGGAGCTGGTCCACGAACTGGGACGGAAGATGCCCTCCACCGCCAACGAGCTATTTGAGGTGGCCACGAATTTCGCCTCCGGTGAGGAGGCGGTGGGGGGCCATCTTTCGCGGCGCCAACGACAAGGACAAGCGGAAGAGCGAAGAAGCCGGGTGGTGCAAAGCAACCCGCAACGAGAAGAAGAAGAACAAGAGGGGCAAGCGAAGGGGAAGCAAGGCAAAAGGAGGAAGACTCCGAGGGCGATCTCGTCATTTGCGGCCGACCGCAAAGCTCCCCGAGGCCCCGGGGCCGGGGCGTTCGACTAACGACATGCTCAAGAAGCCTTGCCCCTTCCATAAATTCCCCGTCAAGCACACCATGGGGGAGTGTGACTTGGCCTGCCGATTCTACCAAAAGCTCCCCCCCGCCCGAGGACAAAAGAGGAAGGAGAAGGAGGAAGAAGACAAGGATGACGGGTTCCCGAAGATCCACGATGTCTTCATGATCATCGGGGCCTCCCGGCAAATCTTTCACCACGGCAGATTAAGCGCGGCGCCGAGAGGTTTTTCGGTGCACCCGCCACGCCCCGCGGTACCTACCATGGTCGGCCGAGGCCATTACCTATGGCCCCGGCGACCACCCGCTCACGTACCAAACCCCGGGAGATACCCACTCGTGGTGGATCCCGTCATCGGCAACGTTCGGCTCACTAAGGTGCTGATGGATGGCGGCGGCGCCCTCAACATCCTCTACTCCGACACCCTCAGTCTCTTGGGGGTGGAGCGCCCGCACCTCCGACCCTCCATCTCTCCCTTTCAGGGCATTGTGCCGGGCAAGCGAGCCTGGCCCCTCGGGCAGATTGACCTCCCCGTCTTCTTCGGGACACCATCAAACTACCGCAAGGAGGTCATCACCTTCGACGTGGTTAACTTCCGAGGGACCTACCGCGGCATACTCGGACGCCCCGCGTACGCGAAATTCATGGCGGTCCCGAACTATACGTACCTCCTCCTCAAGATGCCAGGCCCCAACGGCGTCATCACCGTTGGCTCCTCCTACGAGCACGCGTTCAACTGCGACGTGGAGGCCATCGAGCATGCCGAGGCCATGGCCGTCTCCGAGGCTCTCGACTCCAAAGCGCCACGCCCGGCACCTTCGAGCCGTCAGATGGGGTAAGGGAGGTCCCGCTCGACCCCTCCACCTCGTCCGGCAAGACGGTGAAGATCTGTGACTCCCTCGACCCTAAATAGGAAGCCGTGCTCGTCGACTTTCTCCGCGCGAACATCGACATCTTTGCGTGGAGTCCCTCGGACATGCCGGGCATTCCGAGGGAGGTCGCCGAGCACTCCCTTGATATCCGGGCCGGTTCCGGGCCGGTGAAGCGGCAGCTGCGCGCCCGATTCGACGAGGAGAAGCGCGGGGCCATCGGCGAGGAGGTGAACAAGCTCTTGGCGGCGGATTCATCAAGGAGGTGTTCCACCCGAGTGGTTATCTAATCTCGCATTGGTTAGGAAGAAGAGTGGGAAATGGAGGATGTGTGTAGACTACACTAGCTTAAATAAAGCATGTCCGAAAGTCCCTTTTCCCTTACCACGTATTGATCAGATAGTCGACTCCACCTCGGGGTGCGAGCTCTTATCCTTCCTTGATGCTTATTCCGGCTACCACCAAATAAAGATGAAGGAGTCCGACCAGCTCGCGGCGTCCTTCATCACCCGTTCGGCATGTCTTTATTGCGAGGCGATGCCCTTCGGGCTTAGGAACGCAGGGGCCACGTACCAACGATGCATGCTTGGCGTTTTCGGCGACCACATCGGCGAAACCGTAGAGGCCTACGTCGGCGACATCGTGGTCAAGACTAAAAGGGTCGGCGACCTCATCTCGACCTCAAGATCGCTTTCCGGTGTCTTAAGGCCAAAAGCGTCAAGCTCAACCCCGAGAAGTGCGTCTTCGGGGTTCCCCGAGGCATGCTCCTCGGGTTCATCGTCTCCAAACGCGGCATCGAGCCCAACCCGGAGAAAGTGACTGCGGTGACGAGCATGGGGGCGATCAAGGACCAAGGGGGCATCTGGCGAGTCATGGGCTGCCTAGCGGCCCTCGGCCGCTTCATCTCACGACTTCGGCGAGAAGGGGCTGCCCTGTATCGCCTCCTGAGAAAGTCCGAGCGCTTCTCTGGACCACCGAGGCCCGGGGAGGCCCTCAACAAGCTCAAGGCTGCCCTCACGGTGCCCCGATCCTCGTCCCCCCGCCCGAGGGTGAACCCCTCCTCTTGTGCGTCGCCGCGACCACCCGGGTGGTCGGTAGCGGCCATCGTCGTCGAAAGGCGGGGAGGAGGGCCACGCCTTGCCGGTCCAACGGCCGGTCTACTTCATTAGCGAAGTGCTGTCGAGACCAAGATCCGCTACCCGCGAGATCCGGAAAGGCTGCTCTCTGGCGGTGGTCGACTCGGCGCAAGCTCGGCACTACCGGCGCCCACCCCGTGGCGGTAGTCTCTTCCTTCCGTTGGGAGAAATCCTCCGAGCCGGGAGGTCTCGGGGCGGGTTGCCAAGTGGTCCGTCGAGCTCATGGGGAGACTCTCTCCTATGCGCCGAGGAAGGCCATCAAATCTCGGTCTTCGCCGACTTCCTCGCGGAGTGGGTGACACCCGGCTACCGCCGCTCCCGCTCCAGGGCGGAGGCCGGACGATGTGCCGACGGGTCCTTAATGAAGACCGGAGCCGGCGCCCGGCCTCATCTTCGTCTCTCCCCTCGGGGTGCACATGCGATGCGTGATCCGCCTTCACTTCCCAAAGATCGAATAATATGGCGAGTACGAAGGCACGCTCAACGGGTTAAAGATCGCCGTCGAACTTGGCGTCAAGCGCCTCGACGTCGAGGGGACTCGCGGCTCGTCATCGACCAAGTCATGAAAGACTCAAGCTGCCACGACCCCAAGATGGATGCGTCTTTGCAAAGGAAGTGCGGCGCCACGGAGGACAAGTTCGACGGTCTCGAGCTCAACCACGTCGTCCAGGAGGCACAACGGCCGCCCGACGAACTTCGCCAAGATCGCCCATTTGGAAGAGCCCCGGTTCCCCCGGCGTCTTCACCAAAGACCTCGCAGCTCCTTCCGTCACGATCGGGGGGCAAGAGGAGGACTCGGAGGATCGTTCCGACCCCCCGACGGGGGCTGGAGGCCCGTCCAAGGCCCCCTCAACTTCCGAGGCATCCTCGGCATCAAGTGCCGAGGTCATGGAGATCGACGGGGGGAATCCAGAGGTCGACCCCAAACCGGACTGGAGAAAGCCACTCCTCGATTGGATCATCCGGGGAGTCCTCCCCGAGGACATCAACCAAGCCAGGCGCACCGCAAGAAGAGCGAAGTCTTTCGTCGTCATCGGGGACGAGCTCTACAAGCGAAGCCCCTCGGGAGTCCTGCAGCGATGCATCACGGTCGAGGAGGGCCTCGCCCTAGCCCACAAGATCCACGCGGTGTGCGGCCACCACGCCCGCTCCCCGCTCCTTCGTCGGCAATGCTTTCCGACAAGGGTTCTCTTGGCCGACCGCGATCGCCGACGCCCCGAGGTAGTACGCACTGCGAAGGATGTCGGTGTACGCTGCGTCGACGCACTGCCGGCTCGGGCGCCAGACCATCCCGATCACGTGGCCTTTTCGCCGTGTGGGGCTTGGATGCAGTAGGACCCCTCAAGAAGGCGCGGGGGGCTTCACCCATCCGCTCGTCGCCATCGACAAGTTCTCCAAGTGGATCGAAGCGCGCCCCGTCACCAACATTCGGTCCGAGCAGGCGGTGCTTTTCTTCACCGATATCATCCACCGCTTTGGAGTCCCGAACTCAATCATCACCGACCACGGCACCCAGTTCACGGGGGCGAAATTCCGAAACTTCTGCGATAAGCACGGATACGCGTCGTGCGGTCCTCAGTCGCGCACCCCCAGACGAACGGGCAGGTAGAGCGGGCCAACGGGATGATACTACAAGGGCTCAAGCCTCGGATCTTCAACAAGCTCGACAAGTTCGGCAAAAGGTGGCTCGAGGAACTCCCCTCGGTCCTCTGGAGCCTCAGGACAACGACCAGCAGAGCGACGGGTTTCACACCCTTCTTCCTGGTGTACGGCGCTGAAGCCATCTTGCCTACCGACTTGGAATT
Organism: Chrysopogon serrulatus; assembly: GCA_015844335.1. Lineage (NCBI taxonomy): Eukaryota > Viridiplantae > Streptophyta > Magnoliopsida > Poales > Poaceae > Chrysopogon > Chrysopogon serrulatus. The sequence continues at coordinate 8,446 of JADLZL010007332.1, forward strand.
CGGATCGCCGAGGCTAAAAGCCTACGACGAGGCCCGCAACCAAGTGACTCGGGAGGACTCGCTGGACATGCTTGAGGAAGCCAGGGACGCTGCCCTCCTACACTCGGCAAGATACCGGCCGGTCCCTCCGGCGCTACCACGGCCCGACGAGTCGGACCCGAGACCTCGGGGAAGGTGATGCGGTGCTCCGTCTCCGCCAAGACAACAAAGGGCGCCACAAGCTCACGCCGCCACGGGAGGGGCCCTTCATCGTCGCTGAAGTCCTCAAGCCGGGCACATACAAGCTCGCCAACGAGGATGGCGAGATCCTCAACAACGCTTGGAACATCCAACAGCTACGTCGCTTTTACCCCTAGAAATTCCAAGCATTGTACATACGCTTTGTATCATTGGCTAAATAAAACTAAGTCCTTGGACGTTTTTCCAAGTCGCAGCATTCTGTCCCCAGTAGGACTCAGCGAGACTTGCTTTTGGCTCACCAAAACCAAGCCTCCCTCGGGGGCTAGAAAGGGGGGAACACCCTCTGGAAAGCACCCCTCAAAAAAATCTTTCTCGAAATCTTTTTTCATTTTTCGGCTACATTTCGTAGACTTTACGATCCGAAGGTTTCGCATACTTAGAAAAAGGCACGACCAAAGGTCATCCCGAGGCCAAGGGCGGCCGAGCCAGCGAGGTCACCTACGCCCGGCGCTACGGTGCCTCCACTCGCCACCCCGGCCAAAAGAATGACTCTTAAGTGCCGCGCGAGGAGGTCGCTCAACTATGGAAGGGCAGCGGGGCCGAGGCATCTACTCGCGCCGTCCCCTCCCTCGGTGAAAAAGCGACCCCCGGCTGCAAAGCATCCTCGCAAGAACCAAGTAGCGAATACAAAGCGGAAGGAAAGGCGAGAGATAACGAAAAAAAAGCCATTACAAAAAGCATAAAGCCTCAACGGGCCGATTCACAAAGCGTCTCATAAAAACAAAATCAACATAAACTTTTTATTTACATGGGCACTTGGGCCCGCCTGCGAGATCTCTTGAGGGGGCATCCGGGCCTGCGTCTTGGGCAGCAACATCCACGACCTCGGGGCCTCCGGCACCAGCGTCCGCAACCTCGGCGGAACCACGACCTCGGCGACCGCGGCCTCGCCGTCACTGGCTTCCTCCGGAGGAGTGGAGACGGCGGCGGGCGCAAAAGTAACCACCGGTGCGGCGGGGAGCCCCGCTCCTCTCGGCCTCCTCGACGAGTTGGGCGGCACATCGGTCTCGTGCCCCATCTCCTCTTCGGCCACGGCGAGCCCCTCGGCGATCCGAGGGAGGTCGAGCCGGTAGTGGGACATGGTCGGCCTTGGCGTGTGCGACACGCCGACTTCGGAGGGCCTCCCGGCGCACGCGCCTCCACCCGGCTGCGGCACCGCCGCCCGGCCAGCGACATCAAGTTGTTGCCGCCCGGCTTCCCCGCCTCCACCACCGGCGCGGGACGGCTGTGGCCTCCCAGCGTCAGGGTCTCAAGCTCACCCTGCGCCGAGTTATAGGCGGCTTGCGGCGGAGAGGCTCCCCTCCGGCTCTGTCACCACTGCCTTGCGGATGCAAAAAACCGAGAGTTAGGCCCTTAGGGGGTGTACCACGAGGCACGAAGACCAGTCGCGGCTCTTACCTCGCGGTTGGCCGCGGAGGGTCTCGTTCTCGCCGATCCCGCAAGGCTGCGTCCTTCGGCTTGGGTACTCCTCGCCCGAGCAGCGCTCGGCCTCGAGGCCTCCGGCTTGTCGGACGGGGACTTGATGGAGTCCGCCCGGCCTTGAGGCCGGCGACCATCGCCTCCTTCTCCGTCAGGGCTGGTCAAGGTTCCTAAGCGTGGCCGCCCGGCGTCCACGGCAAGGGTAGCGTCTCGCGCCGTCGTGGCCTCGGCCTATAGGCTGGGAGGCAGAAGGCGGAGCCTCTCGAGCTCGGCGTCCTTCTCCCGACACGGCCGTCGTCGGTGGGCAACCAAGGCCCCTTCGCTGAAGGAACTGGTCGTGAAGGCCGGCCGACGCGGAGAACCTCCGACTTCCCGCTCGGCGTCTGCGCCAAATCCTGCAACACACGCTCTCCGGCCCGTCGGTCACTGGGAAGACGCTCCCGGAGAAAGGAGGGCTGAAAGCTCACTCACCCGAAGCAAAGGGGGGAGCTCTGGCACAACCCGACACAATGGTCAGGCGGCCTTCTCGTAGCGATCGGCGCAGTCCGCCACGCTCACCCAGATCCTCCCCTCCTTGGCGTCATCCGGCGCAAAGGCCCCTCGCCTCTCCGGGGGCCCCAGGCGGGCGGCTCTCCGGGCAAGGGTAGGCTCCCCGGCGGGTTGCTCGCCCGGGACGCTCCAGCCGAGGCCGTGGCACCCACGGTGGGCGCCTCGGTCGCCTGCGCATCCTCGGCTCCTCTCTCTGCTGCGGTAGCACCCGCCTCGGTGGCCACGGCTTGGTGAAGGGCCAAGGGGGCTCCGCCTCGGTCATAGCCACGACGGCGGTAGCAGCCACCACGGGCTCCTCCACCGCTGCCTCGGCTGACACCGAGGAGTCTACCGGGCCGACACGGCCAGGGGATCACCACGTCGTCCTCCTCATTTGGGCGCCCTCCGCCCGTCCGGCGGTACCGGCAGGGCCGGCTCCTCGACCGAGGGTGCCACGGGCACGCCCCCGGTCCCCCTCGGCAGACGCTGCGCCGCCTGCTTCCGCCGCTGAGGACCGCTCCGCGGGACGGCTCCCTCGGCGACCTTCTCCCTCTCCTCAGTCCCAACCGTCGGCTCGGCGGTGGAACCGAATCCCGCTTCCGACCCCCGCCTTAGCTGTTTCCGAGGGGCAAGGGGGGCGTCCCCACCGCGGCCGTACGCTTCAAGCTGCGAATGGGGACAAGGCGGAAGTTAGCGGACGGAAAAAAAAAAGCGAACGTCGAGATCGGCGGCAAGGTGTGGACACCACTTACCCGCGCACTTTGATCTTAGCTCAGACCGGGACCCGCCCCGACGGCGGAAATGTCGGGCGCCGGACGATCGCACGACGGCCGAGGCGTCCTGCTGGCCAGGCCTCCGACCCGCCTCCGGCCGACGCGGGCCGGGCCGGGGGGACGGGCCTACGGGGGGGAGGGGCTCGGCGACCTCCTTCCCCCGTGGCGTCGCGACTCCTCCCGGGAGGCCCCGGCGCTGGAGGCATCGCGGCCCCAAGTCGGCGGCGCCGAGACGAAGCCTCCCCGGCCGCCCCTTCCGGACGGCGGCGCCGGCGACGAACTACCGACCGCCCGGGCGCGCGACGTCACCTCCGGAGGATCCAACCCCAGGCAGCGGCTCAATTCGTCCTCGTCCCACTCCTCCCCACCATCGCCGTCATCGTCGCTGTGCTCGGTGGTGTCCGACGGCGTCTCCGCTAGAGGGAGACCCTCCTGCTCCTGACGCCGCCGCAGCCGAGACAGGTCCTCCTTCTCCTTCTGCTTGCGGGCGTTGCGCGCCGCGGCGCTCTCCTTCTTCTGCTTCTCCGCCTCCGCGTGCTCGCGGTTGGCAGCCTTCTCCGCAGCGATCGGGGGCTTCGACGGCCTCAGCCTCGCCGCGAGCCCCTGCAAGCGCGACGACCGGGGTCAGCATGGGGAAGAGGAAGAAGAGGAGCGGAACGCACAACGAAGCGGAGGAGACGGGTCTTACCAGACTGATGTAGTCCTTATCCGGCCGCATCGGGATCCGGAGCAACTGTGACTGCTCCACCGATGCCGCCTGCTTCGTCCGGTCAAGGACCTCGGCGAACCCTAGGTCCTCGGCCGCCATCCGGGTCCCCTCCCAGGGGTTGCCAGGCCGCATGTCATACAGCGCGTACCGCCGATGCATGAGCGGCAATACGCGCCGCTTGTGGAAACCGGCGATCACCGCCGAGGCGTCCAGACCCTCCTTGGTCAGGCGCGCCAGGGCGGCAAACACCTTCCGCAGCGGGGTCACCCTCTCGGGGATCAACTCTTTCCGCCACGACGGCGGCTCGGAGTCGAACACCTTCCCGGTGTAGGCAGGCAGGAGGCCACCGACGTTGCAAAGGTAGAACCACTTGCTGTGCCAACCACGGTTCGAGCTGGCGAGCCTCGCCGGGATATAGTCCCTGCGGTGCTTGGATCGCAGTTGCAGCGTACAGCTACCGGCCCGGACGGCCAACCTCTTCCCTCTCTCTCTCTCCTGCTCCTTCCCCTTCTCTTTCTCCGCCCCAGGCGGAGATTTCAGGAACAAGGTGGCCTCGAAGAAGTAGAGCCACAGGTCCCAGTGGGCGTCGACGCCGAGGTAGCCCTCGCCTGAGCCACGAAGACGGCCGCGTGGGAGATGTAGTTGGGAGCAAGGTTGTGGAGCTCCGGGCCGTAGTGCTCGGGGGAGCGCCCGCAGAAATGCCCCACCGGCATCGAGCCCGCGCTCATGGAGCGGCGTGAAGCTCACGGCGTGCCCCGGCGGAGGCGTGGGTACCGATCATCCGGCGGCGGCACGATCCACTCCGGCCGCTGGAAGTCGTTCCGAGCGCTCAGGGAGCCCTTCTCCACCAACGCCACCGGCTCCGCCTCCGTCACGGAGAGGGGACTCCCGATCCCGCCACGCCAACAACGTCGGCCTTGGGTGCCATCGTGAGGGCGGAATCGAGCAAGGAGGGCGGCACGAGAAGTCCCTCTTCCTTTCCCCTCTCCGGCGAGCTCAAGAGATTGCTCTGGCGGCGGGGAAGGCAGAGGCAAAGAGCAGCGGCAGCAGATGCAAAGGAAAGGCCAACACGGCCGCCGCCGCAGTATTTATACCGGCGCGCTCCCCTTCTTTGCATTAAATGCGTATCAACCCACGATGCGCCCACTTGATTGCACACTGCGCCACGGCCCAAAGGCGCCCGGCGCCACGAGCGCCGCGGCCACGGACTTCGGCCGCGCCGCACACACGTTGCACGTCACACCCCTCACAAAGGATCCGGGCCACGGAACCGGGGCCCGCCACACCGCGTGGCCCACAGCGGAAGGCGCAGCGCCGCACATCACATCCTCCGTGGGACCCGCGGGCATACGCACACGGCAACCGCCATGACGGGAAAGTGGGGCCCGCCACCGCGGGCGCCTGCATCCCGCTGGCCGCCGCTGAAAAGACGCGCCGCGCCCCACGTTAAAGCGAAACAGGGGTTCCTTCCCCACGAAGGAGCCAGGGCGACGGCCCACTTAAGGCCCAGGGGTTCGCAGGCTGGCCCATCTAAGGGTTCGACAGCCACCCCGGGGCGGCAGTCGAGGGGGCAGCTCGGACGGCCTCATACACAGCCTAGCCCCCGCGAGCGGGGGCCGTCCCTGCAGCATCCGAGGCCAACACGGCAGCCCGAGTAGGGGGATCCCGCGTGGGAGAGCACCGAGCCCTCGGGACCCGGCCGGACGGGACCCGAGCCCCACCTCAGGCATACCGTGCGGGCTCTTATGAACCGCGCCTCGGGCCTGACCAACCCCTAGCGAATGGGGCACAGGTGGTTCACTTGGATTCTCCCGCTAACAGCTCACCGGATCTAGTCGTGTTCGACACTCGTCGACGATAGCACGACGAAGTCCACCCTCCTCCCTGCGGAAGGGAAGCTGAGGTGCGTAAGAAACTGGCGGCTGAGTCCCAATTGGGTTCCCTCGTCGCTACGAGGGCTCGGGGGCTTCCCCAACGAGCAAACCAATTCGGGAAAACACCCTAAAAACCCAGCCGAACCCCTGGACGAGCCGACGGGCCCGGGGCTCGGGCAAAGACGGGTCGTCTGTCCACCAAAAAGACGCACAAGCCCTCGGACGAGTGCCCTCACTCGCCCCGAGGCCTCGAGGAACTACACCCGGCGGGTGCGCTCCGCGCCCCACCCGGATAGCATGGCTCTCGAGACAAGCCTCAAAGCCACGTCGTGCAAGCTAAATGCAAGCCTTCGAAGGAGTCCCCCAAACTCCTCCGAAGCCTCGGGGGGCTACACCCGCGGAAGGCCGCGCGCGCACCCGCGGAAAGTATCGATGGCAACCGAGGAAGCACGACCTCGGCCTACGAGCGAGTGCTCCCACTCCCTCTGAGGCTCGGGGGGCTCTGTCGGGGACCAAAATAAGGGCCCCTTAAGGAAAGCCCAACAAGCGCAGAACCGGCCCGGCGGGCCTCCCACTTCCACTACCTAAGCCCACAGTACCGGGCGGGCCGCACGGCCCGCGACCCGTCGAGCCTACCTCACCGAGGACTCGGACGAGCGCCGATTCTCCGCCTCGCCCGAGCCCCCCCGGGGGGCCTCGGGACGATCCTCCACTCTCCGTCCCGCCCGAGCCCCGGCGGGGCCTCGGGACGAGCCGCCGGCTTCCGTCCCGCCCGAGCCCCGTCAACCGGGCCTCGGACGGGCCGGGCGCGTCGCCCAGTCAAAGGCCGTACCGCCCGACTTGGCGCGCATAACCACCCACCGCCCGTGTCGGGAGGCGCTCCATGTTACGGCAAGGGATGGGCATCGCTCCGTCCACGACCCACGGCGGCAATCATGCTTTACGCGGTCTCCACGATGGAGGCCACGCCCGCCACAGTGGGGCCTTTATCTGCCTAACCCCTCCGCCAAGTCCCATCGCCGGAACCCCGGGCGCCATCCGACACGCCAAGGCCACGGCGGCCGGCGTCACCCCGTCTTGGGGAGTGGGACTGGACCCCTCCGATCAACCAACAGTCCACCACAGTGAGCTCCCGAGCCCGGGATGGGCGACCACTTGTGCCGGCGGCCGGTCACGGCTGTTCCAACCACTCTCCGTATGGCGACAAGCTCCGAGGCCACCCGAGCCTCGGCCTCCATGCGGGTCAAAGCTCTGAGGGCTCTGGCGCCCCCTCCGGCGCACTCAACGAGGGGACGTCCGTCATTCCGGACAACGAGGGGGGCAAGGAGGCGGACGTCGCCTTGCCTCGTCACGGTCCGGGGACTGCCGGCCCACGCCGGAGCCTCGTCCAAGGGAGGACGGAAGCACGTGACCCAGCTACGAGCATGACCACCTCTTGTAAGGCCCTGCCTTCCCCTTGCGGCTATAAAAGGGGAAGGCAGAGACCCTTAGATGACAGGCACACACACAAGCCCGGCATCGGCATCCTCCTCAATCATCACGAGACTTGAGGCCCCGTCCCTCTCTCACTGCTTGTACACCCTACCTACGAGCACTTCGGTGCAAGATAATACAAGAACTCCTCCCCCTCACTGGACGTAGGGCCTTCTCTTGCCCGAACCAGTATAAATCCTTGTGTTCATCTTGTACACCATCCGGGGGTTGGGAACACGCACCACAAATTCACTCGTTGGTGCTAGGACCGCCAGTTCTAGCACCGACACATATAAAAGACAAAAGATGCAGTAATCTCTGAATTAACATGTCAGCTCACCCTTCAGAAGAGGAAATGCAGCATCAACCAACTCATCTTAACACCATTAAGGGCTCAGTTGCTGGTGGCATATCAAGCATGTGCAAAATAACAGGCTGGTCTGCGCCAACCATAACTCCCCTAGCAATCATGAAAGTTGCTTTCATGACCTCACGGCCTGAACATGCATACAGTAGTATAATCTGAATTCTCATAAGCAATTTAAAATTCTCCCCATCTCTAAATTTCATGCTTAGCTATTATCACTGTTCACCTGAGATAAGAGCCAAGCTGCTTATGTGCAGTAGCCCACCTGCTTTTGCACAAGAACTGAAGCTAAAGTTGCTGCTGGAATCGATAAACTAGGGACCTCCCATGCTGCTCTTCTCAACTGTTGAAACTGCAAGCAAAGAGAAGGTAGGATAGATAACTCAAATTATTATTAAAAAACAACACCAGGTCAAGGAATCATAGTATTAGGTAGTTCTGGTGTTATATCTTAGATATATAATTCTTCCTAGTAATTATTCTAGAGAACAAATAAGTGTCCAAACGACAAGGCATCTAAAATGGAAAAATAAAAAAGAACTAAAGCTGGAGAGGCACTTACCAAAGCTGCTAACTAGATATAGATTCAGAACTATACTGAGTTGTGGCACTTCTATCAGACTATGTTTGCTTTTACAATTAATAACAGGTATTGATATGTTTGCTTTTACAATTAATAACAGGTATTGATACTACTCATTTCTATGCCAAATAAACTAAGTATCTTGATTTGAATGGTATCTTCAGAAGTGCAGCTAGTGGATTTTAACCAAATAATAGAGTGACTCTAAGCTGCTATATACTCTGAACATGAAGATTGAAGAGGTACCATGTAAATATCCAAGAAACAAAGGTGGGAAATGCAGATAAAATAAATGTGTACCTTGAATTTATAGGATGCTGGCAAAGAGATTGAGGATTTCCAATGTTGCGCTAGAGGATCTGCAGGGGTAAATACAATCGGAGAGCTACATAATTTTTAAAAATGAAGGAAAGATCTATTTATGAATATATATATATATATATATATATATATATATAAACCCACAGTGCATAAATGCTCATTACAGAGTACATCTATTCCTAGAGAGTTAGTAATTAGAGAGAAACCATGATCTGATCAGAAAGACAGCGTAGCATGACATATCTTCTTAGTTAGGTTCTAGTGCTACTGCTAGTAGCCTACCCTGTACATACTGTGATATATGAACCAAATCACTGCTTCTTCAAAACTGAAGATTCTAAGGTGCTGATGGCATACAAATGCATGCTATATAAGATACTACAGATACTATGTACTTAAGCTTCAGACTTGTCGTAAGCCCATCAGATTTAGTTGTTATGTCAGGCAAATTCAGGAAAAAATCAAAGCAAAACATAAAGGAGTTTCTGACTAGAATTCAGAAATAACTTTGAATAATCACTAGCTAATTCTTCAGGTAGTTTTCCTGACCTCCAAAAGTGGAGCATGATTTAATAATAGTAGAATGAAGAACTCCATAATATTGTGAATCACAGTTCTAGAAGTTTTTGCTACATTTTGATACATAGGAAACACATGTGCATGAAACACTATAGAGTACAGTACTGATAGAGTTTTCAGTGAAGAACTTCTGTAAGGAAGAACTTTTCAAGAGTTTGAAAGCATAAGGTCAGATCAGATTTGAGCTTGAACAACTAAACTAGCCAAGAGGTGCAACAACCGACCACAGCTGGTTATATAGAACAGCAGTAAAATGCAGTAACTAATTATATAGAACAGCAGTAATTATGAGTTGCAAAAAAAAATCCAAATACTAGTAGATGTAAACTCACACTTGAATGATCTGTGTGCTCTCATGATTTCCTCCTAGTATTGTAATTCTATCTCTGTAACTGGATTTCAAAGCCACTAACCTGCAAGAAGTGAAAATAGAGACTGATAGTAATCAAACAAGAGTTAAACAAGATTACTATACTAGCAGCTGCATCTCATAGATTACTGTACTAGCAGCGGCAGCAGTGGCAGCAGCTATAGAAAACACACTATTACATTTAAACAGGACAGTAGTGGACCACAGCATCATACTAGGTTTACTTGTATCCAATTCTGTAGTGCTATATGCCATGCGTTCCACTGGTAGAGTTAAAAAGAATGTTTCTGTAGTAGAGGAAAAGTGTCTAGGAAATAGGCTTAATAATTTTTAAAAATAATTTAGGTTGTTATAGTAGCAAAGCAATACAGGTAAATCACCCAAATCCGTAGACTAGACAACTAGTAAATGAAATTGGTGACCATCCATACTGAGACATTGAATAGTGAATTCAGATACAACACCTGTAACTCAAGGTAATACCAGTGTTTGCCAACTACAATTCAGCTATCTGCAGTGAAAAGAGACAAATCAAATCCATCTGGGAATGGAGATCGGATAGGGGACTGGGATTGGGATTAGTACCTTGGGCTTGGTGCACGAGGATGGCAGACATGGTCTTCTGGGGGTGGTTCGCTGCTTCCTTCTCAGAGATACCGCCGTGGGCTTAGTGGTGGTGGTGCCGGTGTGTGCCTTCTGCTGCCATGGAGATGAGCGCGAAGGCGTGGTAGGGGCCGCAGGAGATGGCGTCGTGGATCCGGCTGCCCTAGCCCGAGCTGCCGTAGATCTGGCCGCCCACGCCGGAGCACGCCATTGGAGCACCTCGTTGTGGCAAGCATGGAGGAGCCCATCCAAGCCGGCTTGGTTCCTGCGGTGGCCGACTGAAGGGAAGCACCGGCGACCATGGGGCGGCGCCGACGGGTGGATCAGCTGGGGCGGCGCCGACGGGTGGATCACGGTGGGCGGGCGGCCGGGAAACCCTAGCCTCGGGATTTGAAGATCACGGCCTCCTCTTTTTGCGCCAGAAGCGGTTGCGCTCCGCCGCGACCTCGCCTAGCCCGGGAGGCAGCGCACCCCACCAAGGTCTTGCCTCGCCTGTTCGGATTGGCGCCCTGGCCCCTCGGGGCGGGTGGCGTGGCGGGCGGCGTCTTGTTGGGTTCCCGGCGGCGGCGCGGCTTCCTCGGCCGGGTGGCGCGGCGTCTGGCAGCGCGACGGCGCGTCGTCGTTGCGAGGCGGAGGGAAGAGGGAAGAGGGAGGGGGAGACTCCTGGCCGCGCGGCGTCGCAGCGTCCTTGCGCGGCAGAGGGAAGGGGGAGCCCGGGAGCGGGAGAGTGGCGGCGGGCGGCATACGGCAGGTGAGGAGGTGCTGAGTAACGGACGGACGCGAGCTCGCATAGTTAACCGGACTTCGTATTTTTTCAGGTCCAAAATAAAACAAATAAAATATTTTCCCGTCGGTAGTCAGTGACGCGGATTAATAGAAAGAGTCACTGATAGCGTCTTCTATCAGTGACGCGTCTAGAGAAAACACGTCACATTCTTTATCAGTGACGTGTCTTCGTAACCCGCGTCACAAATACGACCATCTATCTGTGACGCGGCTCAGCAATACGCGTCACATTTTTTATCAGTGACGCGTTTTGTTTGCAAGGGTCACTGATATAGTGTTATTAGTGACGCGTCTTGTTTCTAGACCATGGGCAACATCTAATCAGTGACACGTATTGTTAACCCGCGTCACTGATATTCTATTAGTGACGCGTATCTATTCTGAGTCACTAATCAAGGCGTCACTGATAAGCTTTTCTGGCATAGTGTTTTTTTATACCAGTTAAAGAATGCCACTTCTTCAAAAAATCGATGTTGGGGCCGCTTCAAATCAAAGAGCGAGTTTGGCTTGTCGTTGCTAGACTTAAAACGATCGTTTGTGCAGCCAGCGGATCAGCTTCGATGAACCTGACGCTGACTCTGACACAAGAATTCTCCTATAAACGAAGCACACGGCCAGAAAATAGTTTGACGCATCCACTATAAATTAACCAGAGTCAGGTCGGCCATGATGGACGTCGCTACTTGATCTCGAGCTCCTATAAAATGCCATGACATTCGGCCTCCTCTTACACATAGCTAAGCAGCACAAAGCAAAAAAAATTACCTTTTTTTAGCCTCAACTCTTCAAGTACAAGCTGTAGTATCTGAACTCACGCACTAACTCACACCACCACACACACATAGACTCTCACACACACCCCCTAGTGCGCAAGCTCGACCTACACCTATACGAAAAAACTTGCATGTGGCTGAGAGATATCTGAAGTCATCGAGGCTTCAAACATGACGCGCATATCATTCTGACCATTGTGGCGCATCCACGTGTGAGACAATTAAAATTATTTAGGAATTACTGTTTCAACAGGAAAATCACGTTCGAGCAGTGCTTGAACCGTGACCGGCAGCCTCCACACCGGAGAACTGACCATCCGAGCTACGGCCCGGTCCCCAGCAAAAAATTACTAGTAGTAAGACATATATAGGGTTCCCAAGGGCAGCCATGCGAGCACGCTTGGTCGCGCTCGTCACGGCTCTGGTGTTTCTCTTCATAGAGGACTCGGCGATGGCGGCAGCGGGGATGACTGCCGAGATGTCAGTCGAGCGTCGGCAGGAGATGCAAAGCCTCCTCACGCGTCTCAACACGACTCCTCTCGCAACCATCGAGAGGTAGACATATATTGGCGTCACCTATCCGTCTCTTATATCCTACTAAAGGCAATACGCCTTTGTGTTCAGCTTGACCTTCACTACCAAATAAAGGAACCCCAACAGTACAAACATGGCGTGAAAAATAGAAAAGAAAAACTTATTTAATACAGAGAACGCACTTGTATCCATTTGGAATATTTGCTTTCTCTATTTTATGTTCATCTAATTTTTAAATGAGTATTTGGTGTGTCCTAATCGAATTCAAATGAAGCAGTTGTTAACTACAATGTTTAATAACTTTTTGAGATGTCCATCTTCGGTTTTGGTCATTTCTTCGTCCGAGTTTATTTGAAAAATTTGCATTTCATATGAGAAAATTCAACCATAATTTTCTTAGGATATATGGTTTCAAATAAAAAACTTGCCAATTATAAAGTTGTACAACTTTTCAAGATCTACAACTTTATTTTGGTCGTTTCTCCATTCAAAATTCTTAACTACCAACACATAATCATTTACAACTATAGAATATATAGATTACTTCGGTATTAACTTGTATAAAATCTTCTGAAATAAATATTTCGACATCAAAACAACTTTGAATGAAAAAGTTGTGAATTACAAACTTGCAAAATGTTTCAAGATCTACAATGTTTTTGGTTGTTCTCTATTGAGATCCTTTTCTACCACTAGACACTCACTTGGGACTTTAGAGCATATGGACGTGGTATAACTATATGAAACCTCATGATACATATTTGGACATTTAAACAATCTTAAATAAAAAAGATTGAACTACAAAGCTGTAGATCTCGAAAAATACTATAACTTTTGGTATAAATATGAAAAATCTATCACTGTTGATTAAGCCACAAACCGGCAGTGATAGAAACTGGTAGTGATGACCTAAATATCACTGGCGATTTTTGGCTTGAATCGACATTTATGGGCTGGCAACCACTATCACTACTCGTTTGTGAAAAACCGGCAGTGATGGACTGACAGTGAAGCTCAGTTCCGTAATAGCGCTTCATGCAAAGGTCCAGCATAATATTTGTACCGTACCGATGCATGGATGATCGAGCTGGAGTATGCTCTAACTCACGTCTTTCAATCGATTTGTAGTTCATTTAAGTTATTTAGCAATTCTTTTATAGTAATTACTAACACCCCTCTAATCCAAACTATAGATTGTTTTGGTTTTTCTAGATATATAGCTTTTTCTATGCACCTAGATATAAGATACATCTGGATACAAAATAAAAGTTATGTATCTAAAAAAACCAAAATGACTGGAATAGCCAGGAACACACCTAATTCTTGGTTCCATTGTCACATTGGTAGAGATTGCTGACAGGTTTAAGGTGGTTGCCAATCCCAATAAAAGCTTGAACTCTAGCTATTTCCACTAGTGCCAGAATAACATCATAGCACTAGTACTAATTAAAACCTATTTTTAGGATTGTAATCATTCATTTCTGCGGGCATTTTTGTTAATTTGTCTGTCTCTATAAATACATTTTCATCAAGGACGGCTACTTTAACTGAACTTTTGTCATAGCTTCGTCCTTTTTCAAACTTCTCCTATTTAGAAAAATACAAAAATGAAAATGCAACATCAAACTAAAATGCAACATCAAACGGAATGGTCTGTAGATCTGATTTCCGTGAGAAATAGAGACAGTCATGGATGTACCCATTTTTTTTAAGAAATGGAGATAGCCATTGAAGTACTAGTACACAAAATATACCTTTTTTTTTTTTGAAAAATAGATTTTTCTGAAGCTGACTGTTCTTGTTCATGTTCAGTCAAAGCAAAACTCACATATAGATACAGAACAGGGAAAAAAGAAACAGGGTGAAACTGTACGTCCCATGAAAAATAGTAAATGCATGAGGGTCCTTAAACTTGTTTTGGTGTACCATCTAGGTCCCTAAATTCTGAAAATGCATTTTTAATGTACCCAAACTTATGTTGCGGTGTCACCTAGATCCATAAATTTTGAAATGTTATATTTAGGTACTCCAACTTGTTAGAGTGTTTTGATAGCTTATATTTATCTGATGTGGCACATCTTAATATATTTTATGTAAACTTGGTCAAATTTCATCATGTTTGACATATAACAAAATTAAAAAAAAAATTACAATTTGAAACATGAGGAGTGTTGTGCCCCCACCCCCCACCCCGGCAAAGCTCACTTCAGAACATTGGAGGGTTTTATTTTTATTTTTATTTTTTTTTGTTCATGCATGTTTCCATTGAAATTGAACTAATTCTGGTGATATTTATATTCAATTCCTGTGAAATTCCCGCATTACAAACTATCCCTTTAGCTCTACATTTCAGAGATGACATACATGTATTTAACAACAGTTCGATATATATTCCACTTGAACTGTACCAAAGATAGAGTATTTAGTCTCCTATTTCGTAGTTTTTTTTTTTTTTCGAGATCGTGCGCTGCACGTATTTCATTAAGAGAAGTGGGGTATTATAAGCCACACATGACATACAAGTAATCCAAGGATTACCAGCATAGTCTGAAAGATACAAACAAGCAGCAAGAGAAAATGAGAGAAGGAAGACCCTTGGCCTCAAGACCCCAACAGACTGAGCCTATGAAAGAAAGACAACAACACAATGGTGTCCTACAATGCAGTGAAACCATGATGGCGACGAGGCGAGCTTCCAGCAGCAGCGGCGGCAAAGTATCCGCTAGGAAAAGAACCAATCGGCTCGGTGGCAAAGCATCCACCAAGGAAGCCGATGCGACGACAGCAGCAAAGTATCCGCTAGAGTGGAACCAGGGCGGCCAAGTATCTGCCGGAGAAGAGACATCAGCGGCAAAGCATCCGCCAGGCAGGCACAACGGCAAAGTATCCGGCGGATCAGAGAAGCGACAAGGAAGCAGCGAAGCATCAGTCGGAGAAATGACCACACTGTAAGGCAAACACAAGTGTCGAAGGATATGAAGTGCGCACAGGCTCAACCAAAGAAATCCACCGCCAACCGGATTGCACGGCGATGACGCCACACGCAGCACCAAGGAGGTAACGCCTCCAAGGATCTTCAGAGACAACGCCTCCAAGGAGCGTTGCGACGAAGATAGCGCCGCCGTTGCCTGCCCAACGGGGACCGGGTTTTCACCCCGAAGATCCGTGCTGCACGGACACCAGGCGCGCGCGCAAGGCCCGGCCGAGCACTGGCTCAGCCAGCCACCGGAGCCATGGGAGGCGAAGTCCTGGCTGTCGCAGCAGGCAGCCTGGCCGGGCACCGCTCAGCCAGCCACCGGAGCCGCGAGGCGTGACCGGACAGCCGCTGCCCACCACAGCCGAGCGCCGGGGGGTGGGGGGTGCACGCCAGGCCCCCGGGTATGCCGGCCGCCGCCACCCCTGTCACGCAGGCGTGCGTGGGGGCACGGTAGCAGCGCCCGCCGCCCCAGAGCCACCGCCGAAGCTGCAAGCACTGGCCGGAGCCAGTCAACTCGTCTCCCCCAAAGGCGTGGGAAGGTTGCAGGAGCACAGATCCGGTACTCGGAAGAGTAGATCAAGGGAAGGCCCGGTCGGATCTGGCCTCTACTGGCCGGCGGCGACCTTATCGGCGGCGGAGAAGACGACCAGGTCGAGGCCAGAGGGGTGGAGAGAGAGGAGCGAGGGAAGGAGAGGCGAGGTGCGGACGGCCGCCCGTTTGGAGCGCCCGCCGCCGCCGCCGCAGCTTGCCGGAGAGCGGTGGCGGCGGCCAGGGAGCAGCCGGCGGCGGGGTAGGGTTCGACGGGCAGCTGCGGTTACCCCGAGTCGCCTCACGAGAGAGACGACGCGGGGGTCGCTTGGAGACTCAAAAAGAAAGAAAAACAACACGGCTCTGTCCTATTTCGTAGTTGGTCGTCAGGGCTAACATGTTAATGTTGCCTGCCTGATGACAAGTTTTATGCTGGACGAATCAAATGCTTGTAATTTTATCGCCAGAGAGATGCTTTGTAAATTAAGCTGTCTGATGAAAGTACAATAGAAACATGGACAAGAATAGAGTAAATTAGAGGGGAACCCTGCGCGTATAAGAGTAAACAAGAATAGAGCCACTCGAAGACATGCATAAAGGACTCCCTTTTGTTTTAAAATTGCTTTGCCGAGTATAAGTTTTTGCATGAACTGTATAAATAACAAACTAAAGGGCCATGGCTGAATGAAATTGCACAAAATCACCAAAAACTCGACACATTTTATTTATTGAACATTAATGTATACGAGTAGCATATAGAGTTTGTGCATAATATTTTCTCCGTTTTGAACCTTTGTCCAACTCCTGATTCTGAGAAATTAATAGAGCCCGGATGGAGATACCATAGACTGTGTGGACGTCTCCAAACAACCTGCATTTGATCATCTCCTACTCAAGAACCATACTATCCAGGTTTTTCTTTCCAGCACCATGGTTTCCCTTTCATATCTCTCAGGTGCAGAAAATATGCAGTGGCTAACAGTATCGCCCATGTATCATTATATCACTTAATTGTCAACTTTCAGATGCATCCTTCTTACCACCCAAGAAGCCTATATCAAAACAACAACATTACCTCCCATCCAATCACTTTCATGTTATTGATAATCTCCCTCTTTGATTCATACGATTATTTCTACCATTGCTCATTTAACTTTGTTCTCTCTCCCATGGAGCAGCATGCTGTAGCCGCTGCACAGGATAATAAGTGCTATGGAACCAAAGCCTGCTTCAATCTGTGGCGACCAACAATTGCTCGGTCAAATGATTTCAGCTTGTCACAGCTCTGGGTCGCTGCAGGTTCCTACAATGGCAGCGACCTCAATACCATCGAAGCTGGATGGCAGGTTAGACCTGAAGTGGAAACATATACAATACCTGCAGTATTTTCTGCGTTCCTTGTTTTTTGTTTGCATTAGGAAAGGATCAAAATCTCTGGTCCTGGCTTTGTAGCAATCTTCCACCTGATAAATGGGTCCTAGGTGACCATTGTTATATATAGATAGCTAACATCAGGATATTATATGGCCTCAGCATTCTTTAATGATGCGGTAAGTTGTGCTATCACTTTCATTGTACAGTAATGATCCTTTTCTCTATAAAAAATTGCAGGTTTACCCTGTTATGTATGGGGATAGCAATACTAGACTCTTCTTCTAGTGGACCGTAAGATAAACATCACATTCCTTTTGGTCTTCATTACAAATATTGAACCTTTAAGATAAGGGTACTAACTTTCTATTGATATGGAATATTATAGCGGGATGCATATATGAACACACAGGATGTTACAACCTAGGATGCCCAGGGTTTGTCCAGACAAACAATCAGATCGCCATCGGTGGTAGCTTGTCCCCAATCTCCCACTATGGTAGCACACAATATGACTTCGATATTTTCATTTGGAAGGTAAAAATGCATACCATTCGCATCCAATGCACACAAAATTGAATTCATTAATGTGCATAGAGAATCCGTGCAAAATGCATGCTTATTTGTTCTTATTTAACAATATGGCTCCGATCCTGGTATGTGTGTTGCAAATACATGGCACTTCTGTCCCCTTGCATGTATCACACATTTTGTTCCAATCCCCGACCCCAAAAATTAATAAATCTCAACCCGTAGAAATTTCAACCATATTTATCTTGTTTAACCGATCAAGTTAAGTCTATAAGCAAATACCATGTTACAGTTTTCTCATTTTCTACGTTATGCTTTCCTATTTGCACCATTGTGTTACATATATGGCTTTGCCCATGTATTAGCCATATCATATATCAATTCACTACTTAATATAAACATTGATCCCAGTCAGCTCATTCGTGGCTATAAAATTAGAACCAACAGGGATAAGGCATTCATGATGGTGTGTCAGGAAAAATGTTTGCAATAAGTCACTTAGGGGCCGTTTGGATCCTTTCATTTGGAGGAATTGAAATTTACTTAATAAACTGACTATTTGGCTTTGAATTTGACTATCCACTACTTTCCAAAGTTCACATATAAGCTTATCTTAAATTCATATGGTGGGAGATGAAAATTGATTTTATAGATCACTATGCTATGTTTCTACTCAGCAATTTATAACACAAGAAATGCAACACATTAGAATCTCTCATAAAGCCAACAATAATATACAAATATAGTCCATATACAACCATATTAGCTTAATTAATATGCGTCTCAATTATTATTATTAAAATAAATTCAAATCCAAGGATCCAAACGGGGCCTTAGCGTTATTTCGCTGGAATAACTACACGTATAGTTTTTGTGGAACATGTTTATAGATGCCACAATTTTATTCCATTACACTAAAAGGGAAGAAATTCCCCATCATGCGTATAAGGAACACATAAACTCACTTTTGCTGCTGAGGCATGATTCTGATTATTGAACTCCCAACTAACATTTCGCGTGCAGGACCGACAGAGTGGCAATTGGTGGCTACAAGTGGGAGGCAGTGACGTAGGTTATTGGCCATCCTCGATCTTCTCGTACTTGCAATATAGTGCCTCCTCTGTTGAATGGGGCGGCGAGGTATTCCCGCCTGATGCTGGCCAAACTTCGACACAAATGGGTAGTGGACACTTCCCCAAGGAAGGATTTGGCAGGGCAAGTCACATCAAGAACATGCTAGTGGTAGATTCGTCGAACACCCTCAGATTACCAAGTGGTGTGAACTTGATAGCTGCGGAGAGCAATGCTACAATGTGCAAAGTGGTACTAATGGCGACTAGGGCACGTACATCTACTTTGGGGCACCTGGGAAGAATCCTAATTGCCCATAGTAAAACTATCTCGTTGACACATGACGATTACACATTTAGCAATATAATGCATGTATTACTAGACACCCAATAAGAATGGTTAGGGTCTATATTAATGCAAGTAATATGCATATCCATGTATAGCCTTGCAAAGGTCAATTGCTATGTATCCATCAACGTTTGCAAGATGTGTGATCAAGTTTTAAAAGTTTTAAGTTTACTTATATCAAGACTTATTTGTTCAAAGTAATCCAAGACTTTTGCTTTCACTACTATAATAATATTTTTGGAGGCGGGCAAAAATGATTTCCCAAGGCAGTTTTTGCAACCGCCTTGGAACGAAGATCATGGTAAATGTGGCCATTAACCGAGGCGGTTACATGCCCGCCACGGTTAATCCCCCAAAAGAAAACAAAAAGGCCCAGATCCAACCCTTACCGGGCCTCGATCTGGGCCTGGCTCCTTGCTGGACCCGGCCGCTGCCGCCTGCACGCCACCACCGCCGTTGGGGTTGAGCTCCCCGCCTTGGGGGTCCACGGATAGATCCTGCTGTCTAGATCCGACGTCGGGAGCCGCCACCAGGCGCCGGAGCCCTCGTCCCCACCTCCTTCCGCGCCATGGTGGAGCAGGGAAGGGAGGAGACCCCGATGCGGGCCGGATCCATCGCCGGAGCCCTCGTCGCCGTCGGATCCGCGCCATGGTGGAGCAAGGAGGGAAGGAGGCCATGGCGAAGGCCGGATCCGCCGCCAGCACCCTCCATCCCGCTAGATCCACCGCTGGAGCCCTCGTCCCCGCCGGATCCACGCCATGGTGGAGCAGGGAGGGGAGGAGGCTGCGGCGCGGGCTGCATCCGACACCGGAGCCCTCGTCCCCGCCGGATCCTGGAGCCATGGAGGGGAGGGAGGAGAAAAGGAAGTGAGGAGGCCGAGGCACAGGCCGAATCCACCACCACCGAGCTCCATCCCGCCAGGTCCGCCGCTGAGCGCGCTTCCACCGGATCTGCCGCCGGGAGAGGAGAGCGAGCGGCTTGTGCTCGCTTGCTCGAGATGAGGGAGAGGGAGTGGCGCGGCGCTGACGCTGAGTGAGGGACAGGGAGCAAGCGCGGTGCGGCGCTGAGTGAGGGAGAGGGAGTGGCGCTGAGTGATGGAGAGAAGAGAGAGAGAGGAGTGAAAGGAAACCCTAGCTCCCTGTATATATATTATAGACGGCTATCGGGCCTTGTCTGGGACTGTTGGTTCTCAATCTTTTCTAAGACGGACAATATAAGGTGTCCGCCTCCGTAAATGTATTTACCGCGGTGGTTGCGTTAGAATGACCGTCTCGGTTAATCTGTATTAAACGATGCGGGCATTTTAAGTTGTCCGCCTCGGTTAATCGATTTTACCATGTTATTGTTCATAACGGGTTATGGGTAGCGCTGTTTGTAACACCTCAGTGTTAAGCATGCATTAGGCACATAATTAATTAACTTTAAACCTTCATCAAGCATGGCATAAGCATCATCAAGCATTAACCCTAAATGCATCATCATTTTATGTGTTGCATTTGTTTTAATTTAATTAATTGGTTGAGTGTTGCTTTGTTAATTAATTGTCTTGCAAACAACTTGATCAAGTTTGGATCCATGTGCCTAGCATTTCAAAATGATTTAACAAAATTTATTGCAAAAGATTTGGTGCATTTTTTGGAGCAAAAGAAAATAAATTGGAAAATTCCCTTTTATGCCCTAAATTCAAAATGAATTTGTAGTTCAAAAATTATTTAGAATTTTGAGTTGAGCCCCTGAATGAAAGTTGTTCAGTTTGAAATTCTCTACAACTTTTATTTTGGGCACTTTTCATGAAAAAGCTTTTAAATTTGTCAAATAATTGCATTTGAGTTGATTCAAAATTTCAAAAAAAAAAAAAAAAAAAACCTTACCGCGAACGAGCAGGCGAAGCGGCCCAGCTCGCCCACGGCCCACGGTCCGTGTCAGCGTCAGCGCCCGCAAGGCGTGCCGCGCGGGCGGGCGTGGCCGACGGCAGGAGGCAGAGCGCCGCGGCGTGGCCACGCGTGGCCGCCGTCGTCCGCCGCCGTGCCAAGTGGCCGGCGTGCGTGCGCGGCGGCGGGTCCCACCGCCGCGGCCGCTTCACCTGCCGCGCCCGGTGGAAACACGCCTGCTCCCTCATTCGCTTTTCGTTCGCTCCGGCTACGCCTCGCTCGCTTCGCTCCCGCCTTCGCCCGCCACCACCGCCGCGTTAGCGCCCACCACCGCCGCTGCGTTCCGTGCCGTCGGCGGCGCCGCGCCCACCGCCGCCGAGCGCCATGGCGAGCTCCACCGAGCTCGCGCCGCCACCGCGTCACCTCTCACTGCCACTCCCTCCCCTTTCGCTCTCTGCTTGGCGCGCACGAAGCCGCCAGACTCCGAATCGAGCATCGCATGCTCAATCGGAACAATGCGCGCGGTAGCGGCCGCCCGCGCATTGCCGCCGGAGTTTCCCTCGCCGCCTGCCGCCATGCACGCGGCGAGAACCTCCGGCGCCCGACACACCCCAAACCCGTATCTAGATCCTTCACTTTCATACGCGTGAATTGCTCCCTCGTCCGGAGCCAACCGGCGCCGGAGGCGGCCACCGCACCTCCCGTGCGGCCGTCGTGCCGCCATCACCGCCGCCATCGTAGCTAGGGTTCACCGCCGCCCGCGCCGAGCACGTCACCACGCCCGCCTGCCGCGAGGAGCACGCCGGCGGCGCTTTGGTTGCGCCGGTGAGCTCGTCGCCGCGGCGAAGCCGGGCGCCCGCCGGGCGTCGGCTGCCGCCTCGGCCTGGCCGTGGGGTCTTGGGCCGAGGGGCTCAGCCTGGCAGCGGCCCACGGCCTACTGGGCCGGCCCATGCGCTAGGGTTTCGGCCCTTTTCTTTATTTTGTTTTCCAGAAAATGCATGAAAATGCTTTTTGATTTATTATTTGCACAAATGTGATCCAAATTTGATGGGGATTGTTTTGTTAGGTTTCTACTGAGTAGATCTACCTAAGAAAAATATGTGGTGCAATTTTTGTGGTACTTCTCTGTGTAGATTTATTTAAGTGCTTAAATGGATGAAAACTGAGTAAATGCATAATAAATAAAATATAGCTCGGAAAAATGTGATTCTTCTTTTGTTAGACTTGTTATGTGATGTGTATTCTGGGAAAAAATATATTATATGCAGTTACTGTACAAAAATATTGGAATATGATTTAATTACATTTCTGGGCTGATTCTTGTATGATTTTTAATAAATTAATTATAATGAATTAGGCCCTGGTAATTTTTTACTGACTGCTCTTGTGCTAAGTAGTGTTAGATAAAAATATGAAATTTGTTGTTTAACACTTTTACTGTGCAAAGTTATTAAATATGCATTTCTGGCCTGTTGCTTCACTTTTTTTTGTGTAGACTGTTATACTGGATAAAATGTGCTATAAATTTTATCATGGCTCTGTTATAGCATAGTGTAGCTCCTGTAATTTTTGTAGAATTTTCTGAACTGTCTAGACAGAGGTCACAGTTCAAGCCTATTTATTCACATGAAATGATAAGTAATTGAATTAAATGATTTAATGACTTTTATATCAATCCTTGTGCATTTTCAATTATGTAATGCTTGCTGGTTCCTTGATTGAGCATCATAGCTGAAACGTGATGTTGGAATGAATAGTGATATCGCTCTCATCTTTTTGTAATAAGAGTATGTGTGTATATGCATGTCGAACATGCTCTTCTTTATGCACTTCTCTAAGTGCTTAGAGAAGAGATTTGCACGTACTCAGTAAATGAGTTAGGTTGTTAGTAGAGAAGAGATATGCACCTATTCTGTCAAATGACTTGTTAATCATTCTCATACATGAGCATCATGTGTTGTGCATTCATGATACTTATGCACGTGCATCGCATCATACAGGTTCGCAAGAGGACCTCCCGTCTTCGGAGATCGAGCAGAGTCTTCAGGAGGAAACCGAGCAGGAGGTTCCACCCGAAGCCGAGGAGGACGACGCAGAGGATCTTCCCGAGTGTCCTAACCACCGCGCTGCCGACTTCGTCCGAGGCAAGCACCGGAGCATCCACTTACCTATGCTTTCTAACAGTCTAATTATGTTTTATGATTGTTGCATTAAGTATAGGAGTTGTGTGACACCGTTGATGCATTATATCCTTGCTTTACCTTGAATTACCTGCCTTGATATACCCTGCTAGTCTAGGGCGAGTTTTATGCTTAGCCTGCTTAGACGGTAGAAGTCGGGTGATTTCCTGTCATCCGCGAGATAGGTGGTTACCTATGATTGATGAAAAAGCTTTTGTTGATATCATCTGGTTGATGGTTATGGTCATGATAAATGGAGACCGGACGGAGTCTTGTGGGGTTGTTGGACCATAGTGATTCCGTGCGTGTCGATTAAGGACCGCACCGTTGTTGTACCCCAAGTCATGTTCAACGCATGCCTCATGTTTAGGCTGGCCGGATAAGTCGTTCGACCGTGAAGCCCAACACTATCGGGCCGGTTCTCGATCCGTTCGCACCGTATTGGAGATGGATGGGGGACCACGGGGCGCGAAGAGTAAGTCCGAGGTCCGGCGTGGGGGGCTAAGGCGAAAGGCGGTCCCCGGTACGGTGGTTCTATGCGAGTCCGCGTGCTTGTCTTCTGGATACGTGCCACGGTGATCCGTAGCTCACTTTAGCGGGTGAGTGTGGTTTGCATGAGGAATACCCCCGTGAGCTCGTAGTAATCGATTCGAATCGCCATCGTTCTGGGACGGTGAACACTTGACTTGAGCTGCACCATCGTAGTAATGATTATGGAATGTGGTTAACGATGATGATGGGTTAAGGCGATGTATATGATTATGGATACTACTTGCTTGCTTAATCATGATTAATATACTATAATGATGCATAGTACAGGTGCTCACTTAGCATAAATAGGAATGATTAAGCTGAGCTATTAATTAAAAGGTTACTACCGCTTTTCCGAAAAAAGAGTCAAGCTATCCCCCCGATAAAGCCTGTCATACTCTTTGGAGTCTTTTTACTTGAGTCAGTCGGGTAAGTCTAGCTGAGTACCTTCTCGTACTCAGAGTTTTTCCCGCTTGTTGTTTATGCAGATGGCCATACCTATCACGGGTATTGCGAGACCTGCTTATATCCAGTGGATTAAGCACCAAAGGGCAATGGTCGATCTTACTATTCTCCCCACTTGCTTTTGTGGATTGGCTATTGAGCTGGCACAGTATTAAACTTAAGTTGTGTGTGGGTTGAGCCTTAAAACTATTTTGTTTCCGCTACTTGGATTGAAGAACTCGGTTTGTAATAACTTTATTTCCGCACTCTGATGTTGTTGAACTATTTGTGAAATGTTGTAACATGCGAATGGTGACGCTAAACTTGTACGATCTTGGTTGATGATGTTTGGTTTGAAATCCTTCGAGATTTCCGGACTACCGGGTTTATAACGGCTTAAGTGTGACAATTGCTTGCTTAGCGAGTGATTTTTCACTTATGCTTTTATAAATTGGTCGGTTCTGTGACACTGTTCATCATGGGTGGAACTATTCATAGAAACGGTTACTGTGCACTAAACAGTGACCGGCGACGTGGTAGAATGGGCGATCGGAGACGTGGCTCAACGTGGAATCCGAAAATGGTATACGATTATAAGGGGGTGTTTGGATATTGTGGAAAAAGTTTTGCCTGTGTCACATCGGAATGTCGGAGGGATGTCGGAAGGGGGTTTTAATACTAATAAAAAAATAAATTATAGAACTCGTCAGAAAACCATGAGACAAATTTTTTTAAGTATAATTAATCGTAGCAAATGTTTAGCAGCACATTGTCAAATCATGGACTAAATAGGCTTAAAAGATTCATCTCACAAAGTTATCACAATCTGTGTAAATACTTATTTTTTTAGACTATATTTAATACTCGATACACGCGTGACTAGATTCGATGGGACGGGGCAAAAAATTTGCCCCTCTCATCCAAACACCCCCTAAGTGTATATGGTAGATTAGTTTTCTCTCCCAGCATGGATGATGATGTGGTGAAGCCATCGCCCTTTCTTGATCCCTTGCTCCTGCTCCCGATCGTCGTTCTTGGTCCTCGCTCCTGGTCCCTATGCGGATGAGCTGCGAGGACGCGCGCCGCTCCTCTCGATGGAACAAACGCCGACTGGTGTGTCTTCCTCTTTGGTGACGAAGAAGCTGGGCACTGCCAGGGCGGCAGGGAAAATCATGTGTTTATTATTAGCTTCTCTTTCTTTGTTGGTATATGGAGATTTTTAAATAGTAGATTTATCTTTTTTTCTCGGTTTTATATATAACTAGTAGATGTGCATGTGCGACACGCACCTGTCTTAAATGACAATTATGCAAAATCAAGCATTAACATTTTAACCTTTGAGAAATCAATTCATTTTTTTTGAACGAAGAAGTCAGTTCGTGTATCATATAAAATATTATTGGTCGACATATATGGTTCATGGTGGATATTAATATGAGAGTAACTACTCCCTAGAAGTAGGATAGAATTTTCCTATATATATATATATATATATATATATATATATATATATATATAAAAAATAATAATAATAATAATAATAATAATAATAATAATAATAAGCATAGTTGTTGAAGTCATGACTTTACTAGTATTACCCAATGAATTTCTTCCAGGTGTTTGATCGCTCTACTAGACTCTTGAGAGCGAATGACTCAAACTGGGAAGTTGTTCACTGGCAAGCCGTCCTGTTATTCCCATGTGAAAGCCATTAGTTAACATATTATTCGCCTTGTCATTAAAAAGAGAGATCGATTGCTGAATAGACCTCTTTTTCAACATCAACATTGGTTAGCTAAGATATAAAGTAAAAAACACTTTGCAAAAGGGACATTAAAATTTGATAAGAAGCAGAATTTTGATCCACCATACAATTGTCTCATTGAAGAGGGAAATATACCTTCACCTGTGGAACATATTGTTTTGCCTTAAAATGGATCATATCGTAATCATACTCTTATCTAGGATCTGCACATGAATGGAAAAAAAAATAGCGATTCAAAATATTTTTACCCAAGCGCAAACATTGTTGGGGGCACCGTACAGTAATGATCCTGAATCTCATAAAACTAATCCTGAGGTGACAATATTTGTTTGGATGCGAACAATGCTTAAGCTATATACCTCAAGAAGGAAGTTGTTATGGTACTGACACCATCCTCCAGCATCATGCCCTCAGATCAATCCTTTGTCTTTCAACATGGTCGAATCAGCAGCACCGTGACTTAGGAAAGCATGCGTCCCCTATCTTCTTCAATGCAAAATCAACAAACAAATTAAGGATTTGAATTGAGCTGAACTTTTCCAATTTTAACTCATGGCCCAACTGAAGTTGCCGCTTACTGTCATCATGATCAGTGCCAGCCCGCGTCGCTCACCCGCCTCCTTATCTGCGCAGGCAGCCGTCTTTCATTCTCAGCGTCATCGCCATCTTGTATGCCGGAGGTGCCTCCATGCTCGCTGCCCGCACCAGCTCGACGGCGAACCTCATGACCACGGAGGCCACAACGGCCTTCATCTGCACGTATGCCGCCATCTCCTTCCGGAGGCACGTCCGCGGGCCGGCGTGGAATACCGGGTACCACACCGCGTCCACCGCCACGAACTCGCCGTCGCCGTCTAGCCGGAACTCGCTGCAGTCGTAGCCCCACAGCCGCAGCATCCTCCCATGGCGCACGTGCAGTAGTCCGAGAACCAGCCGGCGAGCAAGGTCGTGCCGTCCGGCAGCACGTCCGCTGCGGCCGCCGCCCGTGAGGGATGCACTACTTGCAGGCGTGAGAGGCGAAGTAGAGATCACGTGGCGCTAATTGGTTGGGCTCATCGAGCTTAGCCATCCAATTCTGGCCCATTTATAGAATTGTTCATGAGAAGGGAAAAACCATTGCTGAACTCTGGGATGGAGTTAATTTGAAATGTACTTTTAGGAGGAACTTTTCTGCTCAAATGTACCAAGCCTGGCTTGAGATTATAGAGCTCATAGCCTCTGTTGAGATTACAAATGAAGATGATGAAATGATCTGGCAGTTCAATTCATCAGGGGTTTATTCTTCACAATCCTTGTATAAAATCATTAACTTTCGAGGGATCAAGCCAGTCCATGTTTCGGCAGTTTGGAGTATTAAAGTTCCACCTAGAGTGCATTTTTTCCTCTGGTTAGTCATTAATAACAGAATTCTAACTAGAGATAACCTGGCAAAGAGAAGAAAAGTAGAAGATAAGTGTTGTCTTTTCTGTCTAGAGAAAGAATCTGTGCACCATGTTCTGTTTGAGTGTGTAGTGGCTAAACAGTGCTGGTGTACTATCTCAGAAGTTTTAGGATGTAAAATTGGGTCTGACATATCAGACATTGGGAAATTTTGGTTGAGTAATAAGAATTGTGTTTTGAATTTGATTACCTCTGCTGTTCTATGGTCAATTTGGAAACTTAGAAATGACCTTTGTTTTCAGCGTTCTGGATGGAAGAGCATGGAAATGCTCTATTTCAGGATCGCTGGGCTGTTGCAGAATTGGAAAATTCTGTGCCCGGAGGACAAGAGAGATGGATTGATGGAGTACACTGCCAAGCTCAAGACTGCGGCGACAAGAGTGCTATGGCTACCAGATGTGACCCAAGGCACTACATGAAGTTTCATAAGGGAAATGATGGAGAAGACCTGCAGTACAAGATACCTATGGCGCTCTGGATGTCAATGCAAAAGTCGATTCCGTGGTGGAGCGCGCTTAATGTTTCCCTGGATATGGAGTAGTTTCTTGTATCGGCTGAGTGCTCTTTATCTGGTCTGTACTGGTGTTTTGTGATTATGTTAGTCCCAAAAGTGGTGGTGGTATGTCGCTGTAAGCCCAGGAGGGCGTTGGGAAAAATGTGGCTTATCTGCGCTGTAATGAACTTTGGTCTTTTGATATATTGAAAGGCCGGGGCTGATAGCCCTTGAACTCTAAAAAAAAAAAAAAAGATCACGTGGCGCTTCAGTTTCCGTGTCGAGGGGGTACGCGGGCGGGGAGGATGATGACGGCGACAAAGCGGTTGAGAGAGAGGGAAAAAGAAAAAAGAAGGCTCACCGCGCGTAATGGCACGGATAGAGAGAACACCGCACTGACACCCTGGCCCCATGTGTATGCGTGGCTGGGTATACATGAAATTGGTGGAATAAAATTACAGAAGATTAATGCGGTGGAGTGCGCTCCTTAACGAAACTCGCGTGTATAAGGGGTGTTCTGTACTGGGCCCATCCGAAGGATACATAAGAGCCGTTAGATGCAATTCTACAATACATCCAAAGGAGGAGATTAGAGGTGGGTAGAAAACGTTAAGGTGACAAGTAATTTCAATTCTTTTGCTCTTTATAGTATAGATATAGAGATAGAAGAATATCAATTCTTTCGCTCTTTATAGTATAGAGATAGAAGAATAGATATAGTGGAGAGTAGTAACACTAGTATAGAGAACCTCAGCACAGACGGTTCCAAACGCATTTTCACAGACGTTTTGGGGAGCCGCCTGTGCTGGAGGCCAGATTCACTGGCGGTTGCTTGAAAACCACCTGTGAAAACCCATTTCCGCAAGCGGTTCACATAAGCAACCGCCTGTGGAAATATGATTTACACTGGCGGTTCACATAAGGAACCGCTTCCACAGGCGGTTCAATTAAGTAAACCGCCTGTGTTATTGTTTTCTCGCCAAATTAATATAAATTTTCAAATGTGAGCAACTGCTCTCCTCTCCCTCTCTGCCTCCCTGCTCTCTCTCTCTCTCCCTCCCTCCTCTGTCTCTCTCTTCCCCTCATCTTCCTTCCTCCTCTCTCCCTCTCTTTCTCTCTTACATTATGATCAATACAAAGGCTATTTAATTATAAGAATCTATCAACATGAAAGTAATTATATCATACAATTATATACATATATGCATATTAATAATTTAATTACATCATACATTATTTACATCAAAGTTATTTTTCGGCGACGATATGATAATAAAGTTTACATTCGATATGATTCTAATAATCATTTCGACTCAATTTCAGAGCGCTAATGTCCCTTAGTGCTCTGAACTCCGGCCTCCCTAAAGGGCTATCTGCATGGTGATATTTTTTCTCCGTAGGGATGATTTCTTTTAAGATGAACGAGCACAGGTCCTCAACAATTGCCCATAGAGATTTCTCGGTGAAGTTTTTATTTGACTTAGTTTCTTGATACGCCTGAAAAGAAAGTTTATAAACATCATATATATTTCCACGTATCTACAATATATTTGCATCTTTAATGATATAAATACAGATATAACAATTAGTTATACCTTATTAGGGTTCTTCCGGTATGGTCCATCCATTCTCAAGAACTCGCACACATAGAATCTACAGTATACAGAACCGGCTGGTTGCTTGTGGCACTACATAAAGGGCATGCAGTTATTTACATGCTACATCGTCTTATGTACTATATATGCATGATATGGATTCATAAATTTACATACCGGTCACTTATAAAATATGCTCAGTGCCTCCCCCTTCTTTGACAAGTCATACACTCCACCTTTTAATTTATAGAATCTATAACAACTATAATCTCAAAAAGAATCAGTTAGTAATTCTTAAACTCTGATCAATAAAAGGATACATGCTAGCTTGTATCGGCTTACCATTTTAAGATGATTGTGAATTTTGCGTATCTTTTGGAACTGAAGTCTGCAAAGTCAAAGACCAGCACTCTTCCGTCCCTAGGACAAATATAGAAGCATATCCAATGGTCGCTGCACCATCAAACCAGAATTGTTATGCGTGTATAAAAACTGATACTTAAGCTAATGTATATATATAAACTCATACTTAGTTAAAGTTATAAGGGGCAATTATGATTTTCCTGTGTTAGAACTGAAGCATTGCATGATCTATGTAGGCGGCATATTGAGACTCATGGTCCTTCTCCAGTTCTTGCTTTCTACAGTTCTTGCTTTTTCTTCGTAGCTTCTTCTTTTGATAACCCCTTCAAGAGATCACTGCCGTCACCAATTCAGAAGGTGTGCTCGTTCTCACATATTTTTTTGGGGCTAAGGTACCCAACCCTAGGGCTCTTATTTTTTCTTGTTCCAGGACCGTAAAGCGTCTCATCTTGATCATATTGCCTTCTGCAAGACAAAAGTGCATATTAGAAATTCAATCTTAATACAAGTCAACAACAATAAATGATGTTTCTGCTAGTACGAGAGCAAGACTTACAATGCAAACAGCGTTACGAGCTAAACATCGAGCCGCTTGAGGTTCATCATCAACCATATGTCCTCGAAAGCAATGAAAGTTGTATCTTGTTCACTTTTGAAAGCCGATGGTGGTATACTCACTTGGATTGCGTCGATGCTGACAGAAGCTGCTCTTATATACTAGTCATGAAGTCTTTTAATACCAGCCGGGACCTTTTCGAATTTTTCCCAACCCAGTAGAGGCCTATCCGATATATATGTATTAGGGACGTTTTGATAATCATCCCATGTTGGCTTTCTGATCTCCAATGCTCTGATCTCCGGACCTTTTGCTGACTTCTCCTACTCAGCTAAGTCCAGGATATGTGACTTGCAAGTCTGCGCAATCCCTTCCAAAAACTTAGCGGTGCCAGCAGTTTTTTTCTTCGGCTCATAGGGGGAGACCAATTTAGGAACCAAAAATTTCTTCGCCTTAGGTTTTTCTTGGATCTTCTTTGGTGGTAGCGGTGGTGTCCAAGGTGAAGCTTCGATGTCTTGAGGCGGTGGGAAAGAAGCAGACTCATTCAATGGTGTAGTTTATGATGATCCTGCTGGTTTTGGTGTTGATGGTGGGCCTCAAAAAGCATCCTGCTAGACAGATAGGGATGGTGTTGGATCCAGATGACGGTCGAGAGATGCTGACTCCGGAGTTTCTGGTAGGGCTTCAAAGGATGGTGGTGGTGGCTGGGTCAACTCGACGTCTCGTCGAGGCCATATGATGAAATTCTTAATGGCCTGTCCGAGTGTCTCAATACCTTCGGGGACAGATATTTCTAGCACATCATCCTCGTATTCTAGGATGACCATCAACACTTCTACCCTGTAGTACTCTTCGGGTATAGTAGCACCGTGGCAGTCATGTCTGGGGATCGCAAAGCCCGTGGCTACCTCCCTTGTATGTTGATGCTTCATACCACATCGTATGAGCAGTTTGCAAGGTGTCGGCGCATTAATGTCATCCACTGGGTAGCGGTCCTTGTTTTCCATACATCCCACACTACTTGAAAAGGAAGGAGATTGAGTGAACTTGGCAGTAATCATCTCCTGAGCTCTAGGCAAGGGTTGTGTTAGGACGAGCTGGATCTGTGGGCCTTGTATGCTCATTTGCTGAACAGACATTGCACTAGCTAACTTCTACATCAACTGAGGATCAGAATTTGTTAGAAAATCTAACATCATATTTTTAAATTGTTCCTTAGCCTGTTTCTCAAAATATAGCTTCATGTCTTCCTTATATCGATCTCGTTTCTTATACATGCCCACCCACTCCTCACCAAATCCTTCTTTCCATCCCTACTTTGACGAGATGCCTCGTATACGTCCAGGAAGCTCAGGGTTGTCTAGACCAAGACTCAAGATGTCCCTCTCTCTTTGTGGCTTGAATCTCACTTTTTCACCTCCGCTGCCAATTCCACCATCCTGTCAGCTGCCGGTGTGATTTCTAAGGGACAGTTCACACCGGTAAGAGTTTGTTTAGTTCTTCTTCCTCTGAGCCAATTCGCCGACCTCTCACCAACTTTCTCTGAGAGCACAGTCTTGCCTTGTTTCTTTAGCTCCTCCTCCTCTGCCCGCCATTTTAGAATCCGCAGCTTGTAATCACCCGTGCCAAGGTGATGGTGGTATTTATTCCTCTTTGCAAGTTCTAAAGCAGCTTCACTTTTGGCTTTAAAAGTTGGGTCTTCTCTCTGTGCCTTGAATACTTCCCACTGCCCAGGGGTGATCTTATACTTGCGTATTGGGTCTAACCCATGCTTGAGAAATTTGATATTCATCTCTGATCTGTAGTTTCAAAATGATGTTGCAATCTGCTTAAAAAAATACTCCTTCACATGTTTCTCCATCCTCGTAGGGAAAACAAAACTTTCTTTGAACTTATCCCACACCCATAGTCTGCCCTCATGTCGGGACGGAGACAAATCTATTGCAATCTGGTCTTTTAGGCAATTGTTACAGAATAGACCTCTAGACTCAATGGCCTCTTCGGTAGTGTATCCCTCTATTATGGATGCCTCAGGACGAGCACGAGTGGATACGTACCCATTTAGTATTGACATGAAACACTCATATGTCCATATCTCATGTAATAGGACCCAATGCCTGTATTTGTGGCACCAAATGCATGACAAGGTATACCATTATATCGAAGAAAGATGGTGGGAAACACATCTCAAGCTGTGATACTATCTGCACTACAAATTTTTGAAGAGACTCCAACTCCTCGAGGTCAATTACCTTCTGTGATATCTCGTTAAAAAAGAAGCACAACCGTGTGATTGCCATCTTTAAGAACACTGGACTTATAGCCCTGATAGCAATAGGGAGAAAAGTTGTCAGCATCACATGGCAATCATGTGAGATATAGTTGGTGAGTGTAAGATCCTTCATTGACACAATGCTCTTAATGTTGGAGCAGAATCTAGCCAGAACTTTTAATTTCTTCAACCACATAGACATCGTATGTTTCTCATCCGTGCTCAGGTTGTAGCTTGCTACCAGAAGATGGTACTTTCCATTTTTGAGAAAAACTAGGTGAAGTTTAGGTTTTATCTTTAAATTGACCAGGTCCTGACGTGAACTCAGTCCTTCCTTCGTCTTGTCCTTTATGTCTAGCAAGGTACCAATTAGGCTTTCAAACACATTCTTCCGAATGTGCATATCATCGACCACGTGCTATACGTCAAACTCTTTCTAATATGGCAAATACTTAAAGAAAATTGACATCTTTTTGAATGTAGCCCCAGCAGTTGGCTTCACATCCTTTCTTGCTTTTTCATCTTTTTTCTTCTTCCCAAAAACAAACTTGATGTTCTTAACTATCTCGTACACTCTGTGACCTCTACTATTATCTGATGGAGCAGTGGACCTTAGTTCATCATGACTATCAAAGTACCTATCCATTTTTCATAAGCGGTACCTATATCCTTTCGATAAGAAATGCCTATGTCTCATATACACTATCTTGTTGGATGCACTGAGGGACACGTAAAAGGTTTTATCCAGGCATACTACATAATCGGCCTTGCACTTGAACTATCCTAACAATACAAAGAGAGTAGGATAATCATTGATCGTAACAAAAATAATTGCTCTCAGTGTGAATGACTCTTTCCGGTATTCATCCAATATGTCAATACCTGTATCCCATAATATTCTCATTTTCTCTATTAATAGCTCCAAGAATACATCTATATCAAAACCAGGTTGTGTAGGTCTAGAAATAAAAATGGTTAGTAAAAGGTATTTTTGCATCTACAGTAGGTGTGGAGAGAGGTTGTAGATGGTGAGGATCACAGGCCACGTGCTGTGCTTGCTGCTTGTTTTGGCAAAGGGATTCATTCCATCGGTACACGGTGCGAACCTAACATTTTTTATCTCCTTAACAAAATCTAGATGGTCCTCATTGAATTTTTGTCATTGCTTGCCATCAGCTAGATGTCGAAGCTTTCCATCTATTTTGTGTTTATCAGAAGCATGCTGTTCATAAGCTCTGCATCCTTAGGGTTTGCGAACAAACGCCTCAACCGATCTACTACTTGGAAAGGTACCACATCACCATAGCAGGAGCCCTTCTCTGTGCATAATAGTCTTCTTCTTTGTTTTTTTGCTATAGGGTTTTGAACTCTATTGGGTTTTCTGTTGGGTCTTTGTTGGTATAAATTAGGTGCACTCTATTAAATAAGATTTAAATAAGATTATCCATAAGCGCACAGATACAATACTGATATAACATTTTACCCAGAGGTTTTAAATATCGTATCCATAGGGAACAGTAGGTGATGATGACAAAGTCTATAGACTTAACACAACAATTAGGCTAGATAATATCAAGAAAAAGGAGATAGCTATTGACTATCTAGTTCCAACAACCGGTAAGCTTTGAATAATACCGCTCTAACTGGACAGTAACCTAAATAAGAGTAGAAATCAGAGTTCTCTTCTACCAAGCACCTGTACACCTACCAATCCTATCAATGACAAGTGGACTATAGAGGAATCAATGTAGCTATCACCTACGCGAACTATCACTATCCGGCTAATCAGAGGGCATTCACAAGTAATTCTAGCCTAGGCACCATGCCTATACTACGAAATACTACTTCAATCAAGTAATTACTAAGATCAAAGCACTCAATATAAGTTGTAAACTGAAGAACAAATAAGAACAACTGCTTACTTGAATTAGAGTGTCGAATACAAAAGTACCTCAGAACATAGCTCCGGGTGAGGAAGCTGAATCCAGAAGAATACAGTCACGAAGAAGCACCGACAGGCCGGAACTCCTCCAGAATCTCTACTCCTCTACTCTATCTCTCTACTTCTCTAAATAAGACTAGATCTAGAAGAACTAGTCTCTTCTAATTGCTACATCTAACCCTAACTGGAGATATTGAACTGAAGCTCAAGAATAGGGGATGCCTTTAGGGAGGGGGGTCTGCCTCTTTATTTATAGCCCGGTGGGATGAACGTGCACCGCAGGATTAAACCAACTTAATCAAGAGCCGAGATGACTCTTCATAGGCGGTGGAGGAAGACTCCAGAAGGCGGGGGCAAACCCTAACAAGGTGGGCCTGGCCGGCCCCACCCTGGCGCCGCCGAGCGCCCAAGTGTGGGCTTTCGGGCCCATCTTCGTCGTGGTATCTCTCGATCCTTCTAGAAGTTGATTACGAGGTTTTCTGTCGGCGTTAAGTTTCATGACTTTTAAGCACTTTAATCCCTCTTTTATGTTTTTCTAGAATATTTCTGAAAAAATACAGAATATGTAAAAACTCGTGGAAATTGTTAGATAAAACCCTAAGCTAGTATGTATTCATATGCCTTCTTATGTCTAAAGTTCTAATAAAAGTTAACATTATCCACCATCAATAACTCCCCCAAGCTTACCTTTTACCAGTCCCTTGGCAAACAACCTAAGCCTAATTATTAATATATTTAGATTAGGAGTTGCTGCAATGCTTTTATTTCTTTTAAGTACACCTACTTTCAAACAGAAATTTTTCTCTGGATTAGACAACAACTGCTCTGACCTCTAAACTTACCTATTTTACCTCTAACCATGGGGCTTTACAGCTTATGCATAAGTCTTGAGTAATCGAAAGACAGAACAATCAAGTCAAGCACCATGTCTCAAATTCTTCACAGTACCAATATTTTAGAGTTTTATAAGTTTTCAAAATAAAACTTAGAGCTTAATTGTATGACATCCTTAATTCTCTTATTATATATGGTATTTATAGATCTCACTAAGACATTAATGATGTTATGCCTTCCTATAGCTAAGGATATATATATATATATATATAGTGGAGCTTATAGGAGTGGCAATAACAAAGATGAGTATACTTGCAATTCATATATTGTAAAGTCAAACAATAGATCTATAGAGAATCAAGGCATACAATCAAATCAAGATGTACATATATATAGAATATGGTGGATAGGTGTATATATGGTGGCTAATCCTAATTCTACTTTTGCTCTTTGAAAATAACTCTCTCCTTTAAAACTTAGAACTTTTCACAAAAAAATATGGGCTATCTTTACTTTTTTTTTTTCTTCTTCTTCTTCTTCTTCTTTTTTCTTTTTTAATCTGGAAGACGAGCATCTATGTATCCATTGTTTTAATGCTGGGATACTTGTCCATCTTTTACTCCTTTTTTTTCTTTTTTAATACTTTTACGTAGCCACATGCATCCTTTGAATATATAAATAATTAGAGAGATAATGATAAGAACTTAGAGCAATTAAATAGGGCTGTCCTATAGGGTATATTTTTAGGTGTTTACTCCTAGTGTAGAAGAAAAAATATTTTTAAGGTGGATCTGAATGAAAGTGAAAAATAACTATGCTTATATCCTAGAGTAGGAGTAATGCAAATGTGGGTAGAGTATGTAAATGATCTTAATTTTAAAAGCATGGCCAGGCTCTCATAAGATATACAACTAAGGTTGACTAGACTTAATGTAAAGCAAGCAGCATAAATGCGCAAAGGTTTTTCTAACTCTAAATATATTATATATGGCTTTGGTAGGAATTCAAACTTTGTCATACAAGAGCTCATCATGTAAGATTTTGTGTTTTTAAAATAAATCTCCAGAACTTAGTATTGCTAGAAATAAGATCAATAGCAGCTCAGACCTTCATATATCATGTCAATCAATCACCTAGACTCAGCTCAAGCATATATCTGCATAAAATTCAGGTTCAGAGTAAATTCTTATACTAAAGTAGTCATGTCCAAAACTCGAAAGAATTCATAGTTGAAAACTAGACACTTGAAAGGAATTACGGTAGAGCAACTATTTATCATCTCCAAGACAATATTTTAATATTCTCTAGTTTTCAGTTGATTCTAAACTAGACTGACTGTAGACATACTCTATGATCACACCTTAGTAAATAGCTAAGTATATTTGTTTGGTTTTATTTTGTTATTCATCTTTTTATTTCTATTGGACTCACAAGACTCTAAAGACATGGACCTTCATGTGCCCGTATATTTTTGGTATTTTTAGATTTTTCTATGATACTATTGTGAACCTTCATGTGCTTATATATTTTTGATATTTTATGACTATATAAAATAGAATCAATAATCGTCTAGGTAGAGTTACCTGATAATTAGGGGATGCTCCTCCACCAAGCTAGATGTTTGCAATACTTGGTGTTGATGATCTTTTTAGAGTGAGCTTGCCGGCAGCTAGATGCGGTGGGCGTCAATAATATGTTCACTCCTTAGTCATAATGTTATCCTGCATAATTCTGCTCCAACAAGAAAACCAAAACTCGAGTCTCAAATTTAATAAGAAGTTAGCGATCAGCTAATAAGTAATTGATTATTCTTATAAGTTGATTTTAAAGTGATAAGTTCTAGCAGGATTCTCTTTTTTAGTATTTTTTAGTTTAATTATGCAGAAATTAAATATGTGTGCATGATATATAGTTGTATTTTTATACCACCACAGAGAATATTTATTCTTATGGGCTTAGGCTTATAATAATGCAAGAAAGTAAATACAGGAGCTATTATTATATTTTTTATGCCACTACAGTAAATATTCATACAGGGGTTACCACAAGTTTATTCACATGGGGCTTTTAATATTTTATGATACAGTAAATTAAGCAATAAAGATTTTTATTTTCTTTTTAATATTTATGAAGATAAATATATTAAAGTGAAATTATTAATGTAGATAGGAATACTAATTAATTAGATAACTACCATATTAGTTTATGGCAAGCGTACAGAATTTAAAGTTTACCGACAGGACTTCTTCGTCTACTCTTGTGTATCTTTCCATTTTAAAGATGGAGGTCTTGATGGTTGTATAACTCTAGCAATGGTAATTTCACTTTTGTTCTTTGATTTGGCCAGTAGGTTGAAGTAGAGCTTTAATAGTAGCTGACAGTATCTTGCTTAGTGTGTTTGTTTACAGGACTTTCACTTGTAGAAGTAATAAACTTTGCTTGACGTGTTGTCCTATTTACAAAACCAAGGTAGAAATCAAGTGTATGGGCTCTGCTGGTGGAAAAACACTAACAGAACCAAATCTATCCCTTTATTTGTTTTTCTCTATCCTTGGGCATATTAAAAAAGATAAAGATGGTGTTATATGATTTATTTATTTATGACATGAGTGGTAAGATTAAAAAAATTAAGCATTTAATATTGCATTTAAGTTCATATGACAGAAAAAATAAAATTGCTTAACCAATAGAAGGATTATCTATCTCTATAAATTTTTATATGAGTATCTCTATAAATTTTTATATGAGTATGACTATCATTTTCTAATGATAAAATATAATGCTTTAACTCGTTTGATTAAGACTGGGATTAAGAAAACAGTGCCATGATCAATTTTAAAGAACAAAGCATGTTGAGTTAATTAGGTTTATCAATTAAAACTGTAATTCTAATATATTTGTGTTCTCACTTATGTGCACACTAAGATCAAGAGAAGAGCAATGACCACTTACATTAAAATATTACCTTCATTATTAGAGCGTGATGATACAAAGTGATGAAGGGTAGATGACTGATAGTCTTTTCCTTCTCTTGCATCTTAAGTTGTTCATGAACATCTTATCTCCTCTGTTGCACTCATTCTTTTGTTATCTTTTGTTTCTTTGATCTTTTATCTCTTTTCACTCCAGTCATTATTATGCCTGCAACAGATTAGTGGACAACACATACCCGAAGGAGTATACAACTTTTAAACACAGGTTGCTTGTCCAGTATTTTATTTTGTTCTGTCTATGCTAATGAAAAGATAGTATTGATATTGTTTTAGCATAGATTTTGTTTTATACAGACATGGCTTGAGGCAAAGTAACATGCAATAGAAAGATACAGTGAATGAATCATTAATATTCACAGTTTTTTCATCCATGATGAATGAGCAGTGTCTTCTTCTACAAAGTTATTGAAGCCCGTCATGCGTCCTGTCTTACCTCTGATTTGAATTCATCTCATGACTTACCCAAATTAAATTGAAAGTTTTCCTGCAGGGGTTAGACCCAAATTAAATTGAAAGTTTTCCTGCAGGGGTTAGTCCATAAAATATCCAATGTCTACTATAGTATACTCACAGTTCTTCCATCCATGATGATGAGTTTGCTAGGCTTGTCCATTATTTTTAGATTTTTTATTTGATTAATCGAGATGAATAGCCAACCATCTTGATAAATCCATATTAACTATGACCTTTGATCAGGCGGTTGCATTTGTCCCACCTCGATTAATAAAAAATGACTATCCAAAAAAAGGTTATTGTAGTAGTCCGATGTAAGTGCTGTGATGTCAATACTAGCACATAACGTGAGCCTCCCTACAGGCTAACAAACAGTGAAAGAAACACCAACAAAATACATATGAAAGTAGTACCGGGAAAGCAAAATAGTAATAAATAGTGATGAACAGTGAAATGATCATAAAAAATAGTACTAGTGAATTTGTACAGTAAAGTAGGAGCATCTCTCATAGTTTCTAAATAGCTAGGAAATAATTCTATTGGCTATTAAAGAGAGATCAAATAGGTAGTGATGTCTAAATAGTTATTCTAACACGATCTTCCAAAAACAACTCGCTCACGTAACTTTTCACTGCATTATTTATTTTTTGGTAATGACTTCGTTTCGGCTGGCCGTCGTTTTATCGTTTCGCACGGCCGCACAACTTCCTTATCGCTTCGCACTGCGCCCACCCGACCGTCTTCCACTCCTCCGGCCCCCTACCCCATCTCTCTCCTCGTGCGGCACTCACCCGTCTTCCACTCCTCGTCCCTCGCTCCCTCCCTCCCGACTCCGTCTCCCTTTCCCTCCCTTCTCCGCCGAAGGCGACCAACCCCGTCAACCCGAGACTCCCAGCAAACCCTAGCCAGCAAGCCACCCTGCCCGGGTCCAATGGTGGAGGACGCGGCGAAAGGGACCAGCAGCAGCGGCCGGCCGCCGTGGCGTCGAGTGGCGCCATGGTGGAGGGGCGAAGCAGGGAGAGCGTCAAGCTCTTCGTGGCCAGGTCCCCAAGCAGACGTCGGAGGCCGAGCTCACCGCCTGTTCCGCGGCGTCGCCCTCGTCGACGAGATCACCGTCATCCGCGACAGGGCCACCAGGGTCTCGCGAGGTCCGGATCCGTACGCCTCCCTCCTCCTGCCTCTTCGTTTGCCGAATTCCTTTGCCCTCGCTCCCTGGCTGCAATGCGATGCGGTGCGACGCCCCGAGTGGTGGCGGGGCCAGTGGGTTCTCGGGATATGGGGAGTGGCTTTGCTTGGGACAGGCTAGACACGGGAAACAGAGGCGTGCTCCCTCCGGCCGTCTGCCTCTCAGGAGGGTTTCCTTTGCTTTCGAGGGCTCGACTTTGTGGGTGCTGAGCTTGTTCGGGGCAATGCCGCTGCTGTTTTCCTGTTCATGGGTGTTCCTGCGGGGCTGAAAAGCTAGAGGATCTCATTATTCATTGGGAATTTGGCTGATTTACAAGCGATCCCTGTGCAGCAATGGGTAATATGATGCATTCACTTGGTGGCACCTCTTGTTCTCTGTGTGAGTTGCAGAGATGCATGCAGCATGCTGTGATGCAACCTCCATATGGTGGAGGAAAGCTTTCAACATCTTACAGTCATTCATATGTTGGAAGATGCTTTGCTTGTTTGGAAGATTGCTGGGACGAACTCTTCAGCTCTTTTTTGTTACCCAATGCTACAGTACCATGTTGTAAACTTCTGTGTGCTTATCTTCAGTTTCCATCCTTCTCTTTTGATGTATCTACAGGGTTAGGTCCAGAGTTCACTATTTTGAGAAGTTTTAGCTTCTGCCAATACTTTGGATTTTGCTTCTTCTTATTTGTTTTTATCCTGTGTTGAATGCTTGAGATTTACTTGGGCCTAGGCTTTGATATGAGATGGTTGGTTCCAGTTGGCCTGCCAATGTAGGCTGCCATTAGTACAGACCAACTTATAACTGAAGATACTCTGCTTTATGTATGATTTGGCTAAAATTTAGGAACAACTAGTAGGATGTCCCGCGCGTTGCTGCGGGTATGAAGTAAAAATGTAAGGAGTTTATAATGGTCGAAACTATGAATTAATAGATACATATAAATGGATGTAGTAGGGCGGAGGTTGTATCTATTGACATGGTATAGATTATTTGAACTGAGCATCACCCAAATTATCTCATATAGATATTTTGGAGGACCACATGTAATCCATGTGATATGTAGTTTTGCTAGGTTTTTGCTTACAAACGGGTTTTTGTTTAGAAACAGTTTATATTATTGTAAAAAAGTTAGAAATATATCATATGGGTCTTGTTTTGAAGAGTTTGAGGAACACCATGGTGCAATTGGATTTTAATTACGATACTTGGTTTTAGGCGCTACGATTTTTTTTTTCTATTTCAAAAGAAATAGCTAGTGCGAAATAAATGAGAGTCTTAGTGGAGGTAACTCCTCCGATGATGTTGACATCATTTTTGAGCTCTCAACCAATAAGGATCAAGAGAATAGGCTAGAGAGGGGTTAAACATATAGGAGTTATAGATAGAATCGCACCCATGTTTGCTGTTCCTGTCTATTTAAGAACTTCATTGGTTCAAGAACTTTATTGCTATAAGACCATTCAAAACTCCATTGACCTTGTTTTAGTACGAGTTTGGTTCTTTTCAACACTACATGGGAGTAGAGCTGACTGGTTTGAATTTGTATGCAGGATCTGCTTCAGTATGCTTCTCACTTCTAATAGTTTTAGCATTCTCCTCCCAATGGCCTGAAGGAGTCATGTAAAAGTGATAGCATGTGTTGTTCTTCATGTGCAAATTCAACTGGAATGCCCTTTGCTGCTAAATTAGTTCCTTTTCCATTTCTCTTAGAGAATAGTTTTTACTTTAGGTTTTTGTTTGCTTTTCCTTTTGTTGAGTTCTTGTTGGACTGTCGTGTAAATATGTATCTACAGATGGGTAGGTCCTACCCTTTTTGTTCCTTAATTGAGGTTTGATTCAATTGTATTGGACCCTTGCAGGCTGCTGCTTTGTGATCTGCCCATCTAGGGAGGAGGCTGACAAGGCTATGACTGCATACCACAGCAAGCGCACACTACCTGGGGTATGTTACCCTGTTTGTATTTTTCCTAGAATCTTGGGTACAATGTAGTAAGTACTAAGTAGTAATGATCCCTCTATAAGTTTTTTCTTTGAGTTCAGAAACTGTAGCACCATTTGGAATGTTGCTTGATATGTTGAAAAACTAGCAGTTTCTACATTCAAAGCTGTCTTCAAACTAATTTAGTGCTTACATAATTATCTTAATGCTATCATTCCCATGCATTGTTGTACCTGGCTAGTACTAGCAGATGTTTGTTCATACATGAATAAGCTTTGTGACCTAAAATTGTATGAGGCTCCTAAAAGTTGTATCGTCATTTATAATTTATTCGCAGGTTGATTTTGGCCTGGTTTTTAGAATGTTCACTGACATGTATTATACTGTTACTTTCAGAATACATAAATTGTCTATTTAGGAAGGTAATGTTGCCTAATGAATAAAACTTAAATTGCCTAAGAAAATATAGCTGGTGTTTATGTTTTATGGAAGTGTCAATAATCAATATTTTGAGCTGAATAATTAGCAATTAGATATTTTTTGGGCATTGTGCAAGTACTTGTGCCTCAGCCTAATTATTTATCACATTACAATCACCCTCTCTCTTTTGTGGCAATATTGTGGCAAGATGAAGGCAAAATAATGTGAATCATTAAGCAATTTTATATCATTTCTTTCTCTTATATCTCTTTTATTTTTTTTTCTTTTGTTACATTGCAGATTCCAAGTTATCTAGCAGGGGGAGATAAAGTACAAAGCACAAACTAGGTATGATGTGTGCAATATGTGTAAATAAGTACATGTGTGGTGAGAGAGGAAATTACAGTTTCTGTTGATAGATTTATGCTCTTTGCAATTGCTAATCTTCTTTTCATTGTGCAATTGCTAATCTTCTTTCATTGTTCTAGTTGAGATCACTCACTTGTACGAGCAGATTGGACTAGGGAACAAATTGATTAGGTGCTGTTTGAATTGGAAAAAAATTAAAAGGCTGAAAACTATTTAGCGATGTGTCCTGAAATTTAGTTCAGCAATTCTGAGTTGGGTGGTGATTTTGTTTACTAAATAAGCCTTCCTACAGACATGATGATAATACAAAAGTTGTAGGAAATTTACATGCCATTGCTGTCATGAAATTTCATGATTTTAGCTCTCAAGGTCTAGGAGATATAGATTTTAGGAAGTTCACTGACAGATTCTGACCATGTTCTGTATAGCCATAGATCAGTTTGATTTTTTGATCACTTTTACCTGCCAAATCAGCTCTCTAATATAACTAGAAAGATGTGAATATTTCACAAGCTTCTCAAATTGCTAAAGAACATACTTTTTTGTTGGATAGAACTCTGGATATTAAATTTTAGATGTAGCCTCGCAAATGAATACATACATTGTACTTGCTTTTTTAGAATACATAAATTGCCTATTTAAGAAGATATTGTTGCCTAATGAATGATACTTAAATCGCTTAAGCAAACACAATCCACTACAAATATTATCATACTTGCTTTTTAAATCTTTTGTACACCATTACTCATTTGCTAAGTTTGTTCTAGTTCTTGTAAGGCAAAATATCTTCTTATTTTGAATTATCGTATATGTAATTGTCTTTACCTTTTTGTGCTTGATTTCACATATCTTCGTACAACATTATGCAGTGGTGGTTCAAAGTTAATTTTGGATTGCACCGAGTGGTGGTAGAGACCATCCAAATCCTTCAACAGGAGAATGGTACCCGACATATTCTCTTGCTTGATGATCTTACTCTTCCATTTTGACTTTTCAATGAATGATGGCAAAAGGGTTTCAGAAAGTGCTTGTTAAAGGTGAAAACTGAGATTTTTGCTCCTCTAGTTTCCTCTTGCTTGGTTTGTTCTGAATTTGTGGTGTGCCTGTGTTGTTCCTTTTTTGATTCGGTTTTTCAGCAAGTCAGTGCCAAAATGGTGATCCGTCAATCTATCATATGCCAGATAAATGACAGGGAAATGCTGATTCTAGTATAAGTGGTTCATCTGTACAATTAGTCCAAAATGGTGACAAGTACAATGTAGGTTCTAGGTTCTAGGCCAGCAGCATATGTGTTGTTCCTTTGAGCAATCCAAGCTGCTCAAGCTTCTTATATGGTACATACATGCATGATGCATCATCTATACAGGACATGTAGACAATTTAAGTGTCACTTGTTAGCCAATTTTAGTGACATTTGTTAGGCAACAATGTGCTCCTAAATAGGCAATTCAAGCTTTTTATTGCTATTTTGAAGGTAGCTTATTAAGATCTCTATCTGACACCTATATGATGATTCGTTGCATTCAACACAATAAGTATAAATGTGTGCTGCTACATAATGACATGTAGGCAACTTAGTCAAATTCATTAGGCAATAATATTGTACTGCATTAGGCAAAAAAATCCATAAGGTTAAGCAATTTTGTTCAGTAACATTTATGGTGTGTGCCTCATGTTTGAATTCATTTACATACACCAAGTTTCAGTGCTTATATATGGCTGTTGATTGCTGCAACCTTAAATCAGGTGTGATGGTATCAAGCATCGTGGGATCAAACGAAGAAAGAGAACCATATGCAACAGCAGGCGGGAGGTTTAGTGCAACAAGATGTATTTCTGGAGAACCATGTGCAGCAGCAAACGGGAGGTTTTAGTGTAGCAAGATGTATTTCTATCGAAGTAGTACACAGTCTACATTTTCGTCTATGTGTTCTAAGATGCCTGAGATGTTATACAAAATGTCCCAAAGAATGACATGTTTATATTTTGAGTTTTCGTCTTGCTGGGATGAACATATCAAATTTGTAATATTTGAGATGTAACGTCAGGCAAATTTTAGGAGCAGCGAGCATATTGGCTGTTGCGTAAAGTGACAATGTGAGGAAAAAAAACTAGGAGAAGCAAGCTTATTGTGGACTAAATAATACACAGCCTGTAGTCAATAATTAGCATCTTGCCAAAAAAGAACATCATG
This sequence comes from Chrysopogon serrulatus, assembly GCA_015844335.1. Lineage (NCBI taxonomy): Eukaryota > Viridiplantae > Streptophyta > Magnoliopsida > Poales > Poaceae > Chrysopogon > Chrysopogon serrulatus. The sequence continues at coordinate 53,038 of JADLZL010007332.1, forward strand.
ACTGTATTTTTACCCAAAAAGGCAAGGCTGTGCGGTAAGACTAAAATACGGCCGGGCGTGCAATAGCCTCTCCCTTTTTTTTTTATTCTTTCTAAGCTCCATCTGGCAAGCTATCTGGAAGTTATCATTGTGAACCCTCTATATAGTGGTAAACCCTAAGAAAACCCGTTATTGACCTCTAGCTAGACCCCGCTCCCGTCGCCCGCCAAGGCGGCCCCCGCCGATGATGATGGCCCGCCCCAGGTCTTCCCCATCCCCTTCTTCGGCCTAGGTTCGTCCCCCCTCCCCTTCCCCCTCCTCCCCCTCGGCCTCCCCACGGCCCGCGACCCTTCCCCGGGTTCCATCGGTTCAGATCTACTCCATCGTCGCCATGAGTGGTGAGCAACCTCAGCAGCGCCCATGGAACTGGGAGGTGGAGGAGGCGCTCGAGTCGGGGTCGCCTGGCCGCCTCCTAGAGGCCCTCGGCCGTGTGCCTGGAGGGCCTGAGGAGGCCGGACCCTCCCGCGCGGCCTGGGCAGATCTGGCGGAGGAAGACCTTCCCCCACCTTCAGAGTTCTTCGTCGGCTCGCCAGGACTACTTAGGGAAGCTCTCGACCGTGGTCCTCAGCAGCGTGTTGCTCTGAGTGACTCGGAGGCTTCCTCCGACTTCGAGGAATCCCCCTCGCCACCTCCGCAGGGCAAGGGTAAGGAAGTGGTGCTACCCGTTCGCAAGAGGCGGAGGACCCGTCGCCATCGCCGTCGGCGGCGCCCTGTGGAGTTCATGGCGGGCGGCGCGCCCCCTCCCCGGGACTCCACCCGGCGCTCCGATCCACGAGGGGCTTCTCGGCGGCGCCTACCACCGCTGTATGCGGGGTCCACGCTCCCGTCGCAGTGTCCCACCCGCCACGGACGTTGCTTGGGTCACCGGACGCCGGCGGCTTCTTCGCGTCGAGCAGGCGGCTGGGACGCTCCCGCACTCCGCCCGGTCGCCCGGGAGGATTTCGCCGGAGTTCAACGGCCTTTGCTTGAATGCCTGGCCCCTCGGGCCACACCAAGGCCTTCGCCGGCCGCCTCGAGAAGTGCTACAACTGCAGGGCTCCGGGGCACCCGCGGCGGCGGCTTGTCCCTTCCAGCGCGTGCACGGCCGGCGGAGGCAACGCGGCCCGCCCCACCGGGGGAACTGCTGGACCGTCGGGTCTCGCGGCGGGCGGGGGCACGGCCCGGCCTCGGCGGACACGGTGTCCTCGGGCTCGGTCTCCACCGGGCGCTCCTTGGCGATTCCCGCCGTCTGCGCTCATTCCCGTCCCCGCCCGATGCCTCCACCGCTCCCCCCCCGCCACCACCGCCGCCCCCACCGCCACGGGACGTCCTCCACGGTGGCCGAGGAGGTAATGCTGGACCCGTCGCATCTGGGATGCGACCTGCTCCCGTTGGCGCGGGGGCGCGCCCGTTGGGCCGCCCGGCCCCCAACCCCCCGCATCAGGTTCGTCGTGGTTCCCGTTCGCCGGGGCTTCAGGCCGCGGAGAACGCCCTTGGCCTGGCCTTGGTGGCCACCGTCGGTGGCACCAGGCCCCCGGTCTCGGTGGCAATGGTTCAGGACTACCTTCGGACTACTTTTGATTTGGTGAATGATGACTTCGACGTTCGTCAACACTTCCCCCAGGACTTCGTGGTTCGTTTCCGTCACGGTGCCGACAGGGAACGTGTCCTCTCGGCGCGGCCGGGAGGAGCTCTACTGCCTCTGGTTTGGAGACCGTGGCGTCGCAGCTGCCTGGGTCTGGCGGCAAAGTTCAAATTCAAGGTGTTGGTAGCACTATCCCGCGTCCCCCTGCACGCTCGCAATCTGGAGGTGGCGCAAACGATTCTCGGGCCGTCATGCGCGGACCTTGCAATCTCGGACCTCAGAGACACGCCAGTCGAGGATGACAGGGAATTCTTCGTCACGGCTTGGTGTTGGCACCCTAATTTCATCCAGCGACAGCAAGTAATCTACATCCCTGAACCTCCGGCCGCGGGTGTCCCGCCGGAGGACCACCTGCCTGGCCTCTGGTACCTGGTCAGAATCCGTCTTGTTGCGCACCAGGACTGGTCCACCCCCCCGCCGTCCCCTGGGGGCGGTGCGCATGACGATGGGGGAGGGGGAGATGACCAGGATGACGCTGATGGCCAGGGCGGCGACCATGGGGGCGGCGATGGGTTCGATGATGCTCACGACGCTGCATCTTCCTACGATGGCGAGGTGGAGGACTGGCTTACCCCGCGACGCGATTCGAACACATCATCACCGGATAGCAATTGCAGGGGCCACCGACTGGAATCGGCCGGCGCGGAGGACGCGGCGATTGTAGTTGGTTCCCTGGTGTGTCCGGTCGCAGCGCGTACACCGTCGGCTCCTTCAACTCCATCCATGTCGGTGCACCGCCAATCCCCCAGGTCGGGGGTGGTGGGCCGCTTCCTCAACCTCGCGCCTCTACTGCTTCACGACGCACGGAGCTCCACAACGCCGCCCTCGACTCACGTCGACTGGTGGGCCGACGGGATTGCGGCCGAATTCCTCTCGGTGAACGAGAATGTTGGTGGCTCGGGCTCTCCACCGGCCAGTGCTGGCGACGACTCCTTGGCCCGGGGGATGCACTCTTGCGTGGGGGACGCTGACGCTCAGCCGCTGGCCTCTCCGGCGCACATGCTGCCCTCCCTGCCTCGGTTGGAGGAACGTCTTTGCATTCCACTGCAGGCCCCCCCTTCTCAGTGATCCACCCAGACTGCGTCGTTCCAGAACGCCGACCCCCGCACCTTCCCTGCGCAGGAGTGCCAGGATCGCCGTGACGCCAAGAGAGACCAACATGACGACCCAGGCTCGCGTGGTGTTGTTGAAGAAGCTGGGTGAGCGGACCTCTCCGACCTCGATCGGCCCGGACACGGCCATTCTCTGTAGGAGGGCCTTCCAGCAACCTCTCTCAGACGCGTGCCACAGCAACCTACAGGCACTACTGGGCGCCCATTTTGACCCGGTAGCCATGAACCTGAACATGCTGGGCCTGGACGAGGAGGCCGGCTGCCTCTGAGGTGCTCTCTACACCGTCCTCGAAGCACTGACCGTGGTGCCAATGTCGAACAAAGAATCTTGTCTCGTGTGGAACGTGCGTGGGCTCAACGCCCGGGCGCGCCGAAACGTCGTGCGCGAACTCGTGTCCCAACATCTCCCCTCCCTCGTCTGCATCCAGGAGTCCAAGCTGGAACTTGTCCCAGCGGCGATCGCAACTGAAACTCTAAGCTCTGTGTTTGACTATGATTTTCTGCCGGCGGTGGGAACGGCGGGGGGCGTACTGTTGGGCTGGCGGCGTGATCGTTGGGATGCTCTTGCGGTTGTCAAGGGCCGCTACGCTCTGTCCATTAGGCTTAAGCCACCAGGGAGTCTTGAACCGTGCTGGCTCACGGTAGTCTACGGGCCACAGCTTGACGGTGAGAAAGTCGAGTTCCTTCAGGAGCTCCTTTCCTTCAGGGAGGTTAACGGTGGACCGTGGATGGTGGCTGGGGATTTCAACATGATCCTCAACGCGTCTGACAAGAGCAATGATCGACTTGACCGGAGAAATATGAGACGCTTCCGCACTTTTGTAGACTCGACACACCTCCAGGATGTCGTGCTGGTGGGTAGGAGGTACACTTGGTCCAATGGCCAGGACCCCCCGACTTTGGAACGTCTGGACCGTGTTCTGGCTTCACCGGAATGGTTCGATCTCTTCCCCCACCATTGTCTGCTGCCGTTGTCGTTGGACTGCTCGGATCACTGCCCTCTTCTTCTACACCTGGACGTCTCCACGGGGAGTTCACGGCGGTTTCGCTTCGAATCCTTTTGGACCAAATTACCGGGGTTCCTGGAGGTTGTTCAACAGGCCTGGGCGCGGCCATTGCGAAACGCTGATCCTTGCCGGGTGCTCGATTTTAAGCTGCGGAATGTTGCGCGCGCACTGCAAAGCTAGAGCGCCACCAAGGTGGGTAGCGTTCGCTTGCAGCTGGCGGTATCCAGGGAGGTCGTGCTCCGTCTGGATGAGGCTCAGGAGTCCAGACAGCTGGCCCCCCGTGAGCAAGAACTGCGGAGGAGTCTCAGGCTGCGCATCCTCGGCCTTGCTTCGCTGGCTAGAACGATTGCGAGGCAACGTTCGCGACTCACGTTCCTGGCTGAAGGTGATGCCAACACGCGCCTATTTCATCTTCAAGCTTGTCACAGGAAACAGAAGAACACTATCTCCTCGTTGCTTGTTGATGGTGAGGTGGTGGCTGACCATGTAGGGATGGGGCAGGCTGTGTTTGACAGTTTCAGTGCCTTGTTGGGTATTAATTTCCAGCGGACGAAGGCGATCGATTTAGACCTCATTGAAATGCCAATCGCTGAACTGCATTTGCTAGAGAACGTCTTCACAGTGGACGAGGTCAGGGAGGTGGTGATGGCCTTACCCAATGACAAAGCGCCGGGACCTGACGGCTTTACGGGCCTCTTCTACAAAACTGCATGGGATATCATCAGAGATGACGTCATGAACGCATTCCACGCGTTCTGGTCCCGAGATGCAAGGAGTCTAAACCACCTCAATGGCGCCTTTCTGGTGCTGCTCCAGAAGAAGCCAAACCCGACGCTCATTGGTGACTACCGGCCCATAAGCCTGATCCACAGCTTCAGCAAGCTGCTCACCAAATGCCTTGCCAACCGGTTGTCATTGGTCCTGGATTCGTTGGTGGCGAAGAACCAAAGCGCATTCATAAAGGGCAGATGCATCCATGACAACTTCAGGGTGGTTCGGCTATCTTGCAAGACGCTACACAGAAGAAAAATCCCAAGCATTCTTCTCAAAATTGATATCGCCAAGGCATTCGACACGGTATGCTGGGCCTTCTTGCTTGAGGTGCTGCGACGTCTGGGGTTTGAGAGCGTTGGCGTGACTGGATGGCTGCGATTCTAAGCACTGCCAGCACGAGAGTACTCCTCAACGGGATCCCAGGGAGGCATATCTGCCATGCCAGGGGACTGCGCCAGGGGGATCCCCTATCGCCGATGCTCTTTGTCTTAGCAATGGAGGTTTTCAATCGGGCAATCCAATGGCTCCATGATTCCGGCCTGCTCTCTCCGCTGGGCTCTGCGTCCGGTGTTCAGAGACTAAGCCTGTTCGCCGACGACGTGGTGGTCTTCCTCTCCCCCTAGGAAACTGACTTGTTGACCATCAGAGAGGTCCTCCAGCTTCTCGGCGAAGCCTCTGGCTTGTTTGCGAACCTAGACAAGTGCGTTGCCACGCCTCTGTGCTGCACTGAGGAAGACAACGCCAGAATTCAATTGATCCTGGGATGCCGTGTGGAGGCTTTCCCCTCCAAGTACTTGGGGATTCCCCTCTCCATCTTCAGGCTTACCAGAAACGATGAGCAACCGCTCATTGATGCAATCGCCTCGCGTATTCCAGCGTGGAAAGGAAGTATGATCAACGCGGCTGGACGATGTACGCTGGTGAAGACAACCCTGTCGGCAATCCCCATTCACTTGGCCACGACCCTGTGCCTCTCACAGTGGGCGATCCAGCAAATCGACAGACTGAGGCGGGCCTTCATCTGGGGCGGCTCCTCGGTGGTTGCTGGTGGCCGTTGTAAGGTCGCCTGGGCGGTGGCCTGCCGCCCGCCCGGAGCCGGGTGGCCTCGGGGTCGTCGACACTGGGCGCACGGGAGTCGCGCTCCGGCTTTGGTGGCCCCTGGCTGCGGCGGACGGACCCGGAGCGCGCGTGGCAAGGGCTCCCCGACATGGACGAGCACGCGGTGCACGCTTTCTTCTCGGCGGCGACGGTCGCTCAGGTCGGCAATGGTGAATCCACCTATTTCTGGACGGATGCGTGGCTCCAGGGGGAACGCATCGAGCTCATCGCGCCTTCGGTCTTTGCGGCTGTGTCCAAGCGGCGGTTGGGTTGCTCGGTGGCTGAGGCCCTGACCGACAGTACCTGGGTGCACCACGTCCGGGGACCGCGCACCGTCCGCCTGATTGCCGAATTCGTCATCCTCTCCAACCGCCTGGAACACATTCACCTAACACCTGGAGCTGCAGATACATTCTCTTGGCGGTTCTCTGGCGATCATTCCTACTCGGCGGCCTCGGCGTACGGGGCTATGTTCGTTGGATGCTTGAGACCTCGCGGTGCTCGTGTCCTTTGGAAAACGTCGGCGCCGCCAAGGGTGAGGTTCTTCTTCTGGCTTCTCATGCATGGTAAATGCTGGACGGCGCATCGTCGTTGGCGCCACGGCCTTCAAGATACCTGCTCCTGCGTGCTGTGCGATCAGGCCGATGAAACCATGGATCATCTCGTTCTGGGGTGCGTGTACAGCAGGGAGGTCTGGGCACGGTGCCTGGTGGCCTTCCACCTGCAGGGACTCATCCAGGTTTCTGAATCAAACGTTATGTCATGGTGGATGGAGTCCAGAAGGCCCCTGCCGAAGGTACTTCGCCGGGCCTTCGACGCCCCCTTCCGATCTTTGGTGGCCTGGATGTTGTGGAAACAGAGGAACGCGCGGACGTTTGGTGGCCTTGCCTGCTCGCCGGCCCAGCTTTTCTCCTTGATCTTGGAAGAGGCCACCCTGTGGATGGCTGCAGGCTTCCGTCGCCTCAGCGCCCTGGACGCCAGGAGGTTAGGCTCCTAGGCTGCTGGCTCTGGTCGGCGCTGCGTAGCAAAATCTTCCATGTAATTACAATCTCGTGCTTGCTTCGGGTGTGGGTGTGCGTTGTTGTGGTAAGCTACGGCTTACCTGGTCCGGACCCTGGATTTCTATCCGTTTCTGCTTAATGATATACATGCCATGCATGTTCTCGAAAAAAAAAAACCTCTATATAGTGAACAGTATATGATAGGCATGCCTGAATATATTTATTCACGCACGAGGGTTAATAATATAATATTAATTTTTCAGTAAACTAACGTGGAGGTCAGGCGCTGTGGAATCCGTCTTGTCTGATTGTAGGTCACTCTCAGCAGATACTATACGTTACTTCATTCAGCAAAGAACAAGAATATATAATGAGTGTAATTAACTTGACCTGCACGCTGCAGTCCATATGTATGTACTCAAAGAAGTAAAAAAACGCCACACACCTTCACTGATTTACACATTACTACTACGGCAACTTGGGGGGCTATATAAAGACATACCCCCTCGCCTCATTTCCACACATCCATAGCAAAGCGAGTACACAGAAGCAATAGCAACCAGTAACAGCTGTAAGAAACACAGCAGCAGAGTAGATCATGGTCAGCTCCAAGGCTTTCCTCGTTGCCATCCTTGGTTGTGCCTTCTTATGCAGTTGTGTCCTAGCGGCTCGTGAGCTGAGCGATGAGGCCATGGTCGAGAGGCATGAGAGGTGGATGGCTGCGTATGGCCGTGTCTACAAGGACGAAGCCGAGAAGGCACGGCGTTTTGAGGTGTTCAAGGATAATGTCGCATTTGTCGAGTCGTTCAACGCCAATAAGAACAACAAGTTCTGGCTTGGTGTCAACCAGTTCGCGGACCTGACCACTGAAGAGTTCAAAGCAAGCAAAGGTTTCAAACCAATTTCAGAAGAAAAGGTTCCAACAACTGGATTCAAGTATGAGAACTTGAGTATTAGCGCGCTTCCGACGGCCGTGGACTGGAGGACCAAGGGAGCTGTCACACCTATCAAGAACCAAGGCGAATGTGGTAACGTGCATTTCTGGTCATCATACTTGAAAGACTTGATTATTTTCGAGATGTCATATACGGTGATTAAGCTCTTGTGATGACATTCACACATGCAATGACACGAACAATTATTATATATTCCAGGTTGCTGCTGGGCGTTCTCGGCTGTAGCAGCCATGGAGGGCATTGTAAAGCTGAGCACCGGTAACCTAATCTCACTCTCCGAGCAAGAACTGGTGGACTGCGACACCCACAGCATGGACGAGGGCTGCGAGGGCGGCTGGATGGACAGTGCCTTTGACTTCGTCATCAAGAACGGAGGCCTCGCTACCGAGTCCAACTATCCATACAAGGGAGTGGATGGCAAGTGCAAGGGTGGATCAAAGAGTGCCGCAACCATTAAAGGCCATGAGGACGTGCCGGTCAACAACGAGGCTGCGCTCATGAAGGCTGTGGCCAATCAACCCGTATCTGTTGCCGTTGATGCGAGTGACAGGACTTTTATGCTTTATGCCGGTGGTGTGATGACTGGCTCCTGTGGCACTGAGTTGGATCATGGAATTGCTGCCATTGGGTATGGCGTGGAGAGTGATGGCACAAAGTACTGGATTTTGAAGAATTCATGGGGCACCAGCTGGGGAGAGAAGGGATTCCTAAGGATGGAGAAGGACATTTCTGACAAACGAGGAATGTGTGGCCTTGCCATGAAGCCTTCCTACCCCACTGAGTAGAAAACCAAGAAAACACCATGTCCTCATGTTGAATATTTGCATTCTACGCTCTTATACACAGTTTGTTCTTATATATTGTATACCCTACAGATATATACACGTGTAACTTTTATTATGTTTCTGAATTTGTAAATATATCCTGGATATTTGAAGTAGTTCATTGTTCACATTGGGTTTTGGAGAATACATGATGCTTTATTCAGAGACCAATGGTGTGTTCATATAGGGGCATGGTGGGGAGCTGGGACGGCAAGCCCACAGGCCATGTGAGTGCCGTAGCACGTTTACAATCTAATAGTACGTACATATCAGAAAGTAGCATGAACTATCCTCAGAGGAAGTAACTAATGCACTAACTTTGAAAACTAATTTGATGAATACTTTGCCGCGAATTCAGTAATATTCTTGTCCGAGCTCCCTCCATTCTGCATGGCTTCCTTGGCCTTTTGCATCCACATAGTGGCATTCATCCTATACTTATCCTTTCTATCTCCATCCATGACATCCTTGATGCACCTTTCCACCTCCTCTCTCGTCACTAAGCCTTTCTCATCCCTGTGCACCCGGACACCCAAGCCCCACATGCTCTCCATATATTTTGATATGGTCGGCTGGTCTGCCCAGTGTGGTATTGCCACCATTGGCACACCATTAACAATTGCTTCAAGTGTCGAATTCCATCCGCAATGTGTGAAGAAACAACCTGCATATTAAAAGCATGCAACTAAATTTTTATACTTCTTATCAATTTGGCTCATTTTCCCTTATATGTAGAAGAATAACCATTCCCCATACCTGTGGCTTTATGTGCTAGAACCTCGAGCTGGGGGCACCAAGAAACGATAAGGCCGCGTTCCTTGCACTTGTCCCGAAGATCATTGGACAACTTATGTTCTTCGTTTGACCTCACAACCCAAATGAATGGTTTGCCAGAATTGCACAATCCATTGCCAAGCTCTTCTAACTGTGCTTCGTCGTAATCAGAGACAGTACCATAGGATACAAGAACTACAGAACGTGGAAGCTGCTTGTCAAGCCAAGGCAGACATGACACGCTGCTGTTGAAGAGGTTGAAACCATACGTCTTGTTCAACGGCAAACGGTCATCATCAAGATAAAATGAGGGCAAGGTTGGGCCTACTGTCTTTGCACGCCATGTTAGTGCCATATAATCTGCCTCCTGCTCAGTTATTAACAATGCAAATGTGTCAAAAAAAAAAATCAATCTCATGATAGTGAAGTGGAATCGAAGAATCGCAACAAACAGACCAATCATCGATCGATTATTCAGTAAAGAATTGTGAACATGGACGAAACTTGACGTTTGTATATATAAAGAAAAACAGAGTATGTGCGAGCAGCACCGAACAAATCGGTTGGGCAAAACAACAAACAGATGCCGGCCGTGGTGACGGTGACCTCACCTTGGGCTCGACATCGTAGAACGAGTTGACGAGCACGTCGTCGGCGTCCTCCAACCCCTCGAATTGCCGCAGCGTCGCTTCAAGGAACACGGGACACCAGTCCGGCCTCGCCGTGAACGGCGGCACGTCGTCAGGCCCGAGCTCGACACCCAGCATCCCGCGCGCAAACAGCTCCTTCCCGTCCACCACCGGCAGCGACAACCGCCCCGCCCACACCTCCCCATAGACGACGTCGACGGCACAAGGCTGCGACAGGAACGCGGCGGCCGGCAGCCCGGCGGCCTTCGCCACGCGGCGCGCCCAGGGCAGGTGCGGGTCGAAGACCAGCACGCGCACGGGCCGGCCCTCGTCGGCCTCGGACCGGATCAGCTCCGCCAGCGTCTCCGAGCCGACGGCCTCGAGCCGGCGGCAGTACTCGGCGACGTCGGGGCAGGACGCCGCGCCGCCGTCGTCGAAGCCGTCCGAGATGGCGGCGACCCTGAAGGGCTCGCCTGGGGGCGGGGTGGTGGAGAGCACGTGCCGCGAGGTGACGAGCGTCGGGCGGAAGCCGTGGTACGCGAGGCGGCGGCCGAACTCGAGCAGCGGGTTCGTGTGGCCCTGCGCGCCTGGGCACGGCAGGAGCAGCACGTGCGCGCCGCCGCCGCTTGGGGCAGCAGTAGCGGAGGAGGAAGACGAGGTGGAGGTGGTGGTGGCGCCCGTGCTCCCCATTGTTTCGCTAGCTCTGTTGTTTGCAGTGAACAGAGGCTGGAGTCTGGGAAACGATATAAAATAAGGCGTTGGTTGCAGTGGCGCGCAAGGCTTTTCTTCCTTGGTTGGAAAAACTCGGGAGTTGATCGTTGACTGTCGTCGCACGGTTTGTGTTGGAGTTGTCTACCTTTTTTTTTTTTTTCTTTTTTTCCTTTTTTGCCGCCAAGCCAACAAAAGAGTAAAAAGACAGGTAGAGAGATGAAGGAACCCCAAGCCGATCGCTTTTCTTTCCGAATTGCTGCTATGGTGCCAAAGTAGTACGTATTAGATTTACAATTTTTTTTGGCAAAGATTGAAAAAGCGCTCTCCTACAAATTTCTAAGTCAACGCCTGTTGTTCGTGTAACTGGGAAAATTAACTCGACCACGTGAAGATATACACATGCGTATCTACGGGCTAATCTGGAGGTGGACAGGGTTCTAAATATGAATATACAAGAGATAAAGAAAGTATAAATTAAAATTAGTTAGAGTAATTTAATATAAATAGTCTGGAATTTCTCATGCATAATTGTTCTTATATTTTAGGAGCGATATTTTAGAAACTAACTGAGGAACCCAACAGATATGCTCTTAATTTTTTAGCCATTTAGAAAACTAATTGATTTATCAATTATTTTTAGGAGCTATTGGAGATACTCTTATGTTGTGCTTTTAACATCTATCTTATGCGGCTCACCTGATCTATTGCTTACCATCAGTAAGTAGGAGCGATATTTTAAAAACTAACTGAGGAACCCAACCAACAGATATGCTCTTAATTTTTTAGCCACTTAGAAAAACTATTGGAGATACTCTTATGTTGTGCTTTTAACACCTATCTTATGCGGCTCACATGATCTATTGCTTACCATCAGTAAGTGTGGACACTTATTAGAGCGTCTCTAGGAGTTTCCAAAACACTCTTCTAAACTTTGATTTTTAGTAAGATTGAAAAAAATACATTTCCAACAACTTCCATTCACACATCTCAATTTTTTGATAGCGGAAAAATCAACGCTGTCACGGTCACATGTATCTGCCTTCTCTCCCTCTCTCACCGACTCACCCTCAGGCTTCGGTAATATTCATATGGGTAGGTGAATGACTTCAATCCTCGACGAAGGTGATGCTGGTGGGCATTTTTGATCTGTGACGAAAGTGGTCAATCTGTGGTTGTCCATGGCAAGAATCAGCATCGAGCTCAGTGGATTTGAGGGCGGGCCTCAGCTTGATTTTTTTTTTATGAATCCATTTTCCAAGAGAAACGTCATAAACCCTCTGCATCTCTAGAGTCGCCCCACCCCTCTGCTGTTCAGACTCCCCGTCTTTGAAAATCTTTGATTTTTGATTTACAGTCACCATGTACAGGGTTGCTGCGGAGATACACCGCCACTGTTAATCCCAAGTGACTGGACTGTTGATCTCAATTAACTGGACTGTTAATCCCGAGCGACTGGCTGTGAAAATGTATTTTCCAGTAGTGGTAATTATGTAGTTCAAAAATTCATTTTAAATTCATTAAAAATTTGAGTTGCGCGCATCAAAAGAATGGCTAATCACTGTGATGTGAGACACTACGTACGTTTAAAACATGGCCTGTCCCTGAAGATCGTTTTCTCGAAAACGAATTTGTAGCTTCAATCCTTTTGGATCACGCTGTATACCCCAACGTTTGAAAACGAAAACCATAGTATTCAGACTACTTTCGGCCTTGTGACTTTCGGTTTCAAATTCAAATATAATATTGGCTTGGGGATGTCCCGCCCTCTGCAATTAATTAATCTTGAGATGGTACGGTACCTCAAATAAAGGTAGAAGAAAGCTCCTTCCAAATAAGTGACTGGATATAGGAAGGATCTAGGAAGCGACGGTTGGCCCAGTTCCTCCCCGCATGACGCACATCCAAGTCAACGCAGCTTTGCTTTCAGTCCACGCAAAGTTTTCTAATCTTCAGGATCAGGAACGGGCAGGACAACACAGAACCTTGCGCGCCACTCCACTGCCCGACACCCACCTATTTAACCACCGCCCGCCTCATGCTACCACTTCTTCAATCCACTCGCTGCAACCGCAAGAAGACACAAGCGAAAAGATGGAGCCGATGAGCAGCCACGGGGAACCACGCGCCGAGGGCCGGCACCACCTCGCCTTCCTCCTCGTCGTCGTCCTCCGCCGCCTCCAGCTCCAACGAGAGCCACGAACTGCTGCTCCTGCCGTTCCCGGGCGCGCTGCAGGGCCACATCAGTTCGATGCTGCTGCAGTTCGCTCACCGCCGCTTCGCGTGCCACGGCCTCCGCCCCGTGCTCGTGACCAGCCGCTACATCGTCCTCCCCGCCGCGCCCAGCCCCTCCCGCGTCGCCGCCATTTCAGACGGCTTCAATGACGCCGGCCATGCCTAGCCGAGCGAGTGTGGACCAGGCAGCTATATCAAAATTAATGCATTTTTTAGAGGTGATGGACGCGATAGAAAGGGTGAATTTTCGATGAATGCTTGCTGATTTGGGTGCAGAATATTGACAAGGCACAATGCAGAAAGGAGGAAACTCAGGCAAGAATATTGCTGAATTAATGCTGCAAAGTGTCCATCATGTTAAACAATAAGCATCTAGTGACATGGAATTTATATATTGGTGAGGATAACAAGCTAGTCTTTGCGTTGTGCCTTCTCTAACTTCGAAACAGGCCAAACATGTAAAATATTTTAATGTTTCAACGCTCAGGAACCATTTGTAACAGTAAAGTCACATAGCTGTGTGTGTTATTTAGTTATTATGTTGTTTTTGCATATATAGCATGTGCTCTTGTAACACTGTACTATGGAAATTTTATTTTACTTGGTTTTGATAAGTTTTATTACTTTAGGAACAACTTTTAAGGCATTTTATTAAATTTGGCAGTTGCTTAAGTTTAACCAACTTATATTCATTACCTGTTTGTTTTGCCTAACAAATTTTGTAATTAAAGTTCTGATTAAATTATCAAACCATATTTAATAACCATTTTATATTTTGAACATACAAGAATCATATATAAAAGTATTTTAAAATTAACTCCTTTGAAAACCCTTAAATTAAATATTTGAATTCCATAAAAAAAATGCTGGATTCTTTTTGCATAAAAATGTTGGATTTTTTAATTAGCTAGTATTTGTATAAGTAATAAGATGGAAATTTTAGTGAAACACTTGTATTTTCCAGCTTCGTCTTACATACACATTGTGACCTA
>JADLZL010007333.1:0-96104 GCA_015844335.1 Chrysopogon serrulatus
AAACACGTAGTGTATTGATTACCGAACATGCATGCATAAGAAGACATGTTTGAACAAGTGAAAGTTAACCATGAATTGAAGCATAACCAAGCTCGGCAATACGGCCCGACTTCGGGGTCCATGAAGAAGGAACATACAAATTATCACGAATAAACTAATCAAAGACACATACGCCGTGACGATACCCGATCCTATCGAAGTCTAAACGTTTCGGCGTGTAAGAACCCGCAACATGTAACAATCTAGATTGATCTAATTCGACCACGTAAGCATACGATCTATTTATCATGATAGTATAAGAGTAAAAAGGACATTAGAGAGCAAATAGATCTATAAAATAAGAAGCGAAACCGACCAAGTCTAGAAGGGGCAAAAGAGTGTTACAAATAATTAAAAACATTAAAGACATGCAACACGTGATAACTTAATGAATCTAATAGATCTTGCCAAATCTAATAGAGCCGATAACTAATCCTTGAGCCAAATCCTAGTGCCGCGACGACTCACGATCTAACCAAGAACCGATAACTATCTTGCCTCGCTAAGCTATCAAGCGGGCGCTGCCCGCCGCGGCCATCTAGTCGAGATAGATAAAGCATAAGCAAAGACTTCTTGATCATCAAGTAGGCGCTGCCCGCACGGCCATCCCATCGAGGCGAACAAGACTACTTGCATCAAGATCTAAATCCACCGCATGATACTAGACATGATAGCAAGGTTGCGGGAACTTACGGAGGTCGACGGATCGATGGCTCCTCTCGAAGAACTTCGACGACCACGACAAAAGGACTCGAAAAGCGTGTACGGGGCGGTTGTATTGATTTGATTGTGAATTCCTTTACAATGGTCGAGGGTCTATATTTATACCTGGACATAACATGAATCCTAAGAGATTACGACTTACACAATATTTTAAAAGGTAACTCAAAAGTATGGCGAGACTCTTGCTATAATTTTCCTCGAGTCCTTGATCATCACGCTTTTCTTCTATTCGGCTTCTGCTTGCCACCTTTCGCTTCGAATGGAGCCACCGTCTTCAAAGATAGCCGCCCGCACCAATGTTTGCCGAATCACCCGAGTCAATAGCATATACGCTTGCCGAATAGCCCAAAGTTAGCCGACCGCACACTCATTTGCCCGAATGCGTTGGATTTACGCTTTCTCATAGATTTTTACAAGAATCGGCCCACTGTCATTGGTCTTTACCAAAATCCGGTGTTAACACATGCCCCCTCAATTTCGGGATAAAAGTAATTTTGTTCAAATTGAACACCTGTTTCTTTTCTTATTTAGGTCAACACTGTTCAACTCCGTAGCCGCCACTCAAAATCCGATTCTTCTTCGTTCTAGATTCGAGCCTACTTTTTAATCCCCAATGGCGACCCTTGATGGAGTTCAGAGGTATTTTTGATTCCTTTCATGTATTCGGTAAATTTTTCTTTGATCTTTCATCTTCCCGATTCTCTTTTCACCGTATTATCTTTTTGAAGGAGTACAAGGACGGATTTTTGATCCCTTATGCCCCCAATCCTCGATTCGTACTTTTTGGGTCCGATGGGAGATTCCAACCCAATCGAATTTGTGGAGAAAGAAACTTTGAGGATCCCTTTCAAATGGAATTGCTCCTCCAAAGCAGATGGCCAAGCACTTTCAAAACCTGGCCCTTCCCTCCGATCTTTGGATGGCGGTGGTACCAAAGGATGCTAAACAAGAGTAGCGATCCTTTGGGACTCCTGGGATATCGACCTTTGCTTAGAGTTATCCCTTTCGGGAACACCTCGGAATGATTCTCTTCTAATAGCGCTTCCCACTTACGGTCCGATGCTACCAATGCTTTCATTTTTGGTCATGGCCCAATGTCTTTTACTTTGGGCGATATCTTCATGATGACCGGCCTTAATGTGACAGAGCCGTATATCCCTCCAAATATAAGCACAATAGCAACCGCTAAGGCAGTCAAATGCGGAAGTGGATGGACCAAGTACATCCAAACGTATATGTCAATTGGTCTTTTGTGGATCGACAAAGAATACAAGGCCTTTTTAAACATGTGGCTATGCAGATTCATCTTTTGTGGCAAATCCAATGAGCCAACTCTCAATCACATGGTAATGGCCGAGGAGCTGGCTGCAGAACTTTAATTCCTCCGGGCAAATATCTCCTGGGGAGCTGTCTATCACATGATGCATCAGATCACTGTTCAGATGCGTCAAAATGAGGAAATTCATTGTGTAAATGGTCCCTGGTGGTTTGTGCAGATGTGGCTACAATTGTACATGCACCAGATAGTCTCTGTGGACCTTAACACTTTGGGTTTTCCCTCTGTCAATGATGATGAGGACGGCCAAGTGAAAGAGAAGGCCTGTCAAACTTATGGAGAAGCAGCAGCTGCCATCACCATTGATATAGATCTTGGCCATCTATTCAAGCTATTCTTTAAAGGCTTCAATCATGTGATATGGCTCCCTTATAGAGAAAGTGACACTCTGACTCTGCCTTGCAAATTCAGCTATGAGTGAGTCTCGGCGCATGGGGTTGCTACAAAGATCTTCAATTCTTTCATTAAGCCACGTGTCTTGCCAGTGAGAGTTTCACCATGGGAGGTTGCTGAATCCTTCCTATGAATTTTATAACCCAAACATGTTTGCCAGGCAATTAGGCTGTGGGCAACTGCCCCCAAGACTTTTCTTCTCCACCATTATAAGGCCCAGGGAGAGGGTAGGAGATGAGATAGAGGCCAAGAAAATTTTTGAGCTTGGATGGGACCCGGGAATTCATGCCTTTACCTCTAGGGCTAATAGAAGTGCTCATCCTCTGTTCTCCTCTTGGTGGCAAGAGTGGCGTTCTCATATTTTTAACATGCTAGTACATCCTCTGTGTCAAGATTTGCATGATCAATTTGACTCTGACAGTGAGGTAATTTCCTTATACTCACCATTCTCTCCTTTTACGTCTTTTGCTTCTAAACTTAAGTATTGCCTTTGTCTTTTTCAGGACCTTGAGCTCCTTCTCGGGCCATTCAATATTATCAAAAATTTGGACCCATCCCCGCCTTAGGTTTTGATGCTCCATCCTTGGCAACCTTCATGAAAAATACCGGCAGCTCTGGGCACGTACCCTCAAGAAGCGAAGGCAAAAGAAAAACCATCACTGGGTCAAGCGAGAGGCGTCAATGTGCCCGGGGAGAACAAGATCCAAAAATCCAAACTTTCTCCAAAAGTATACCCCTGGTCAATTTTTGCTTTGAATCATGATGGGGCTTATTTTACTTATTATATATTTTCTTTTTCGACCCACAGTCGGGCCTTTAAAATCAGCCAATGTGTTGAGAATTACCGAAACATCTTCTCGGAGGCCCGAAGATGTTGAAATCCAAGAGGAAGATACAGAAATTCAAGAGCCTACTGGCCATACGGGTGATTACCTTCTTAAGCGATTGTTCCCTTTTTTTGCATCAAATGAACTGATTTTGCTACTTGATACTCGAGAATCGGATCATTTCTTTGGATAAAATGGCGGAAGAATCTCCTCCTCATGCTTCTATTGATAGTGCAGAAATTCAGGGGAGCCATCGGTCATATAGGTAATGACTTTTCATGTACCCTTATTCCTTTTTTTTTTTGTCAATTTTACTCATTGCATCCATTAATCGTTTTTCGGATGATTTTTTGGATGGTATGACAGAAGAATCATCTTCCCATCGAGCTTCGAGCTCATCATCCCCGGGCATTCAAGCTGAATCCTCAATCAAGTCAGGATAGGGGCCAGCCTGAAGAAGCTTCTGCACCAAAGGTAATCCTTTACTTCATTGATTCTCCTAGATAACTCTGATCAATCGGCTAATGGTTCCCCTTTTTTCAAAGGATGATACTAAGCCGACTGTCAGCTACTCCTTCACCATTGAAGAGTACATTAATGAAGGTGGTGAAGAGGCTACTTCTCAGCAGAGGTTATCAGCAGAGAACCAGGCTCGGCTAAAGGAGATATCCCTCTTACTGGCCAAAGATATAAATGCTCTCGTTCAAGATGCAGACCAGATAAGAGAATTGGTTGAGCTTATTGACCAAGACATCCCTCCAACTCTCAAGGTCTCTCTAGAATCTGCCACTCATCTTGATGATCACCTTGGTAAGGTCAGGAGAGCAAACAGGAACATAGCCTCTAGAGCCGTTCTGCAGAATGATAATCTGACGAAAAAGCATCAAGTCAAAGATCTGCACTCTCAGATCCAGGCTGCTAAGCAATCTTTGGTAACCCTGGAACCGGAACTGGAAGCCATGGAGGAGGAAAAGGCCAGGTTGGAAGCTCAATTGGCTCAATTGAATGTGAGAATCCAATCTCACAAAGATAAAATTGCCACCTTGCCGAACTCTATAGATGCAGCCAAAACAAAGATATCATCGTCATCAAGGAGCATCGCCAGATCAAAACTAGGCTTACGAGAATCCGGAGTTCGAGGGCGATGACAAGAAGGTGCTAGAAGAAGTCGGCCGAATTAGAGATGATGCCATAGATGGAATCAAAACTGTTCTTAAATGAGTAAAACATTCGGCTTGTAACACTTTGTGATTTTTAAACAATTGTATTCCTTGTTGTGCTTTGGTCTTTTCCATTCTTGTCATTGATGACATAGCTGAATGTTTTTAAGCTTCCCGAATAGACAGGCGGCCATCATTCGGATTTCCCGATCGGAGGATTAGCCGATTCCTCCGAACCGTCGTTTTCGATTTAGCCGAGCTTGGCCCGGTCCGTAACGGCCCAAAAGAAAGTAAACCCTACTTTGTCGTTTGGTATACCCCGAGTCGTGCGCCACGAATTCCATTTTGGCCTATAAATAAAGCCCTCTTCCGGCTTCCACCACCATCGCCGGTTAGCATTCATCATCATCTTCTCACCTTCTCGCGAAACCCTTAGGAAGAAAACCCCACCTCCAAATCACCAATGTCGGCGCCGGTGACCATGGAAAACGCCTGCGAGGGAGAGGGAGGAGGGAGCAGGCCGCGACGTCGGCAACGCCATGGGTAAGATTAATCTGCCGCCTTTGCGTGTTCTTGCTCTTTGTTCATCTCCCCTAATCTTGGTTTTCTTCATCCGCTTAGGGCGAGGGTCATCATTAACCGATCTCACCTTCTTCCCCGATGGTGGTGACTCAACAGGGAACCTCGAGACCAGCCGGTCTCGGTCTCGGCTCCTCGAGTTCGTCGAGCTCTTCCCGAGTCCGACAACTCATACAACGCCAACCCCTTGGGGTCGGGGCGGAATCGGAGGGCGAGGACCCTTTGTACAGTCATGAGGAGGCGCTCCGGTTCCGCAAGGAAAGGGATGAAGCCCGGACCGAGCTGGGCGGCGTCTCCAAGCGATTCGGCATTGCGCAAGCCGAATGGGAGGATCGGCGCAAAGCGATTCTGCGACGCCATCACCGGGTTCGGTATCCTCACATAGATTTCTTTTTTTCTTTCAATCGTCTTTTTCATCTTGATTAACTTTTCATCTTTCAGTACTCTGCGGAGAACGATCGGTTGAAGGCGGCGGCGACCGGGCGGCCGACAAGGTGAATGCCCAAGGAGAAACTCGAGAGGCACGCTGGATGCCATGGATGGCCGTGTTGATCGGGCCGTCATCTAAGGTGTCCACCTTGGCGTGTCCCTCGGCTTTGGCGGCGATGTCCTCTCGCACCAATGAGGACTATTCATTCGGGGCCGTTGGCTTTGCGGGAGGTCATCCTCACGAGGTGGAGGACATCGAGGAGCGGCTGGAGCTCTACGGGGACCATGCTACTGCCCTTGCCGAATCCACCAATCCCCAATCTGTTCTTAATAAGTTGTTCGGGGAGTAGTTTGTAACTAGGGATTGATCCGTGAATAATGAAATCATCTTCTCGAGAATGTGTCTTGTTTATGATCTTGTGTTGATTGCCAAATGAATGCCTTTGGTGTTCTTTTTCGATTCAAAGTAGCTCTTGAGTGATTTTCCGAATGCGGTGACATCACTTTAGTCGATTAGATCTTAGTCTTACGCCACAAACGATTTGACGAGTCACCGCGGCGGTATAATTCAGGATCTCATCTTTCTCTTTTCCGATAAACCAACCGGTCGAGAATGTTGAGGTTAACATAAGATCATTCGGTTATATTTTGAACCGAAGGCGACACGAATCGTATCGGCTATTTACCAACTTCATATTTTTTCACTAAAGGCGATGTTATCTCATCTTTGTTTGATTCAAATTCTCTTTCTGAACCAACCGATCTTTGGGGTAATATTTCTTAAGATACCGTCCGTTGATAGCTCGGGAAAATTCTTCCCCAAACAAAGTCTTCAAAATATATGCATTGCCGATCACGCATTTTTCTACCGAAAGGGCCCTTCCCAATTTGGAGACCACTTGCCGAATGCCCCTGTCTTTCGATCCAATCGGCGATATAGTTTTCCAAACCAGGTCACCTTTCAAGAATTGCTTTTCTCTAACTTTCTTGTTATAATACCGGGCAACACGTATTTTATTCTTCTCAATATTTTCCAATGCCTTGAGGCGAATAAAATGTAAATCTTCAATTCGTCTACCATCAAATTTGTATAATCCTCTTTTTCCAAATCCTTTTGCAACATAACTCTTCTTGAACCTGATTGCAATTCCCATGGTAAGACCTTTGATGCCCATAAACCAATTCATAAGGAGATGTTCGAGTTGACCTATGACAAAGCCATCCGATAAGCCCACAATGCTTCATTGAGAACCGAATGCCATCCTTTTGGCTTCTCATCAATCTTCTTTTGAATGATCTTAATCATAATCTTATTTGATGCTTACGCTTGACCATTGGCTTGTGCATAATAAGGAGGAGAAGAATTATACGACTTAATTCCCATGTCTTGACAAAGTCACAAAACTCCGAAGAAGTGAACTGAGTCCCTTGATCGGTCGTTATAGTTTGAGGAATTCCAAACCTATAAATTATATGCTCTTTAACGAAACTGATCATATTTTTCGACGTGACTTTCTTCAATGGAATAGCTTCGACCCACTTGGTAAAATAATCCGTGGCCAAGAGCACAAACTTATGTCCTTTGCTAGAAGGAGGATGTATCGACCAATTAAATCTATACCCCATCCTCTAAATGGCCAAGGTTTGATTATTGAGTTCATAACAGATCTTTGGAGCCTTTTGAATATTGCCAAATTTTTGACAATCATGACACCCTTTATAATAATCAAAGCAATCTTCCGGCATAGTTGGCCAAAAATAACCAGTTCTCCAAATTATCCACTTCATTCGGTAAGGCGACCGATGTGCACCGCATAATCCTTCATGCACTTCATACATCACCTTTTCGGCCTCTTCTTGGCTTAGACACTTGAGCAATACTCCATCTATAGATTTGTAATACAAGTGATCATTGAGAAGGACGAACTTAAGGGCTTTGTACACGAGCTTTCGGGTAACTTTCTGCGATGGATCCCTTGGATATTTGATGATTTCATGTCTCCAATCGCCAACCACCTGTTCAGCATACGGAATATTCTCTCCTATAGTGAAGACTTCTTGATTTTCACGATATCCGAAGCAGTTTGGGCCAACCTATTTGCTTCTTCATTATGCCCCCTAGGGATATGATGCAAGGTTGCTACCGAAAGCTTTTTAAAAGTTTCCGGCATTCCTCATAGTATTCTCTTAGCGCGTCGTTCTTACACTCATATTGGCCAATCAACTGGTTGATCACCCAGCTCGAGTCTCCAAAGATTTCAACAGCGACGGCTTTTATCTCTACAAGAAGCCGAAGCCCTCTAAGCAATGCTTCATACGCTTGATTGTTAGTCACATGAAATTCAATGGGAATAGCATACTCAAAAGTTATTCCCTGTGGAGAAACTAATAATAGAATGCCGGCGCCCCCACCTTTCTTTGCGGGATGAACCATCGAAAAATAGAGTCCAAGGTACAATGCCTATTATATACTGGTGCTAAGGTCATAATGTTGCGTAATAAAATCAGCAATAATTTGACCCTTCTTTGCTTTTGCCGATTCGTATTTTAAATCAAATTCCGACAAAGCTAAAATCCACTTGCCAATTCTCCCATTTAAAATTGGCATTGACAACATATGTTTGATTACATCATGACTTGAAATAATCACGCATTCGGCTTTTAACAAATAATGCCGAAGCTTGGTACATGAGTAATACACACACAAGCATAGTTTTTCCATAGCCGAATATCTTGTCTCTGGGTCTAACAGCTTTCGGCTAAGATAAGCTATAACTCGCTCCTTCCCTTCATACTCTTGCATGAGGGCCGATCCTATCGTTAGGGTATCGGCCGCCACGTACAACTTGAAAGGCTTACTAAGTTGTGGAGGTACCAAAACTGGTGGTGCCTTCATGTATTCTTTAATTTCATCAAAAGCCTTTTGTTGCACGTCACCCCATACAAATTCTTGATTCCTCTTGAGCTTTAATAATGGAGAAAAGGGCAAGATTCTCTCTGATAAATTGGAAATGAACCTTCTTACGAAATTGATCTTGCCGAGCAGGGACTGTAATTCTGTGAGATTGGTCGGGGGGACAACTTTATCTATCGCCTCCATGCTCTTTTTTCCAACTTCAATTCCTCCTTTATGAATAAGGAATCCCAAGAACTCTCCGGTGATACTCTGAAAGCACATTTGTTTGGATTCATCTTCAAACCATGTTTTCTAGTGCATTCCAAAGTTCTCCTCAGATCAGCTAAGTGTCTTCCGTAGTCTTTAGATTTGACTACTACGTCATCAATGTAGATCTCCACAATTTTGCCGATCAACTCATGAAATATGTAATTCATGGCTCTTTGATAAGTTGCACCGGCATTCTTCAATCAAACGTCATTACAATCCATTCAAATAAACCAATGTGGCGGGGCATCTAAAAGCCGTTTTTGAAATATCTTCTATTGCCATGAAGATCCGATTATAGCCAGCATTACCATCCATAAAACTAATGACTTCATACCCGGCTCTGCTGCGTCTACTAACAAATCGGCAATTGGCATCGGATACCCATCCATTGGAGTGGCCTTGTTAAGATCTCGAAGTCTATACAAACTCTCATCTTCCCATTCTTCTTGTAAATGGGAACTATATTCGAAATCAATCTGCGTACCTGCACGGCCGAATGAAGTTTGCTTCCAATAGCCTTTCAATCTCCTTCTTCACATCGGCCATTACCTCTTCTTTATAGATCTTCCTCGGAGGTTGTTTATAAGGTCGATACCCCGACTTAATAGGTAATCGATGCTCAACAATAGAACGATCCAGTCCAGGCATCTCTGTATAATCCCAAGCAAAGCAATCTTTATATTCCTTCAGAAGATTTACTAATTGCTCTCTATATTACGGACTCAAATTTGCACTAATGTACATCGGCCTTGATTTGGAATCATCGCCAACATTTATCTCTTCTAATTTGTCGGCCGACATAAAACCGTGTCCCAACTTTCCTTTGTTGCCATCGATTGGGTTACCCATCAAAAATTCTTTGTTCGAGCCGATTGCTTGGATCGGGTGTTGATCCTTGTTGAATACATTAACGGGACCTTCTTTCCATACTTTGCCGGAGAAACAATCAACACCATCATATTTCAGTAAGCTGGCTCGAAGCGACCACACTTACCGAATCATCGGCATGTATGATCTCCACGTCATCCCCTATCCATTGAATAAGGATTTGGTGCATGGTTGAAGGAATACAGCAATTAGCATGAATCCGGTCTCTCCCAAGAAGCAAACTGTATGCCCCCTTGCCGTCAATGACGAAGAACGTAGTGATCGGGGTTTTAGACCCAATCATCAACTCAACATGCACGGCTCCTCGAGTGTTAGAAGGATTGCCCGGCAAAGTCTCTAAGGATCATGTCGGTTTTAAGCAAATCTTCATCCGTCATCCCAAGCTTTCTAAATGTGGAATATGGCATTATATTGATAGCAGCTCCTCCATCAACAAACATCTTGGTGGAGGCTTCCCATTGGCGTATCCTTTCACGTAAAAGCGGTTTCAAGTGACGATGTTTGGCGGCTTGTCAAAAGTTGCTTGTCGTGTTAGTATAAATTTGAGCCATTAGATCCCGAAACTCACTTTCATCGAAATCGAGAGTAAATCTCCTCTTGTACTTCTTGATTGTCGGGAGCTATGAATTTGATGGGAGAAAAAAGCCATGCATGCATCACCCGAAGGACCCTTCTCATCGGATTTCTTCTTTGGGCGCCATTCCTTCTTCTCTTCTGCAGCGGCTGCTCCAGTTCTTTATTTCTCAACATTTGCACTCTTCTCTTGACTTTTTCCTCAACCACGGAGGGCACCATTGCCCTTTACGCCATCTATATCCATGAGTATTTCCTTCCTCTTCGTGCTCTTCGGGATGAATCCAATGCTGATCCGCGAATCTCTTCCTCGATGATCAAAGTCATTTAATTTTATCGCCGATCGTCCTCTCGGGAAATTGAGCTCCAAGTCTTTCATGGACTGGTCGGCGGTTGACTCGAGATTTACTGTAGCCATAATACGATCACTTTGCATTACGGGCAATTGTTTCTAGCGAGGCAACTTCAAGCCTTCATTCCAACAATGCTTAAAGAATGAACAACCCCAATGAGACTGTTCTAGTTCCCTCATGTGTTCTTCTTGTTCTCGGTGGTACATCTCTTCTTCATATCTCCACCGTTCTTCTAAGAACTTTTGTTCTTCATAATATTCTTGCTCTTCTTTGCTGCCCGCCATTTATTAACAAGACTCGTGATGTCACCCTTGGCACGGACGTTTCACCTCTTTCGGTTCGGCTATTTTTGAACCGAACTTTCTTTTCAATTCTTGGACGATGTCATCGGTTGGGGTCTCTGATACCATTTTTTCGAGCTCTTTCCGATGTCAACACTTTCATCTTTCCCTTGCCTTTAGGGTCATCTGCGAGAGACCATTCCGACGAGAGAAAGAAATCATGTTACGAGGGAAAGGTTTGCCATCAATCTTCATTTTGCCATCAAATTTCAGATGTCCCTCCTGAATTGCCTTGAATCCGAACTCGAACACTCGACAATCATTGATGGGTGAGAATTAGTGTTATGATAACCACAATATCTCTTATCTCTCACCCCTTTAGGGCGTAGCATGGGATGCCCCTACGGTAGCTTGATGCGTCCTTTCCTCACCAACAGATCAAAAAGTTTATCGATTTGGACACATCAAAATCATAAGTCCCTTTACTGTTGTTTCAGCCACCGCCGACTTACTTGGGTAGGCTCTTTGTCCCAAGTCAACTTCATTTTGCAGACTATTTCATCTTCATCCTCGTACTCGGTTGCTTCTTCCGGGGAAACTCGATACATCTCACTAGCAACATTACCCTTCGATAGCGGTTATCCCTTACGAAACCACGAGCGATTACTCATGACGGCTAATCTACGGCGAGTTGACCGAGATCATTAAATTCCATGCCGAATAGCTTCTCCACGACATTCGGCGGCATCCCCGCTATTGCTATTCCAGGCAAGCGATCGTGCAGTAAATTAAGCGAGAAGCAAAGACTCTTAGTTTCTACGAATCTGCGAAGATATTCTTGTGGTGTCTCATTAGCTTTACGCCTTAAACTGGTAAGGTCTACCGGCTTCTTTTCGAGTAGTTCGGTGAAGAAATAAGCATGAAACTGTTCAAGTTACGCCCAAGTACCAATAGAATCACCGGGTGGTAGAAGTAAACCCGGAAAAATTTGGGCTGTGTGAGAGACAATGGAAAATACCGAATCCTCAAGCTTCGTGCGTGGACGCCTCCCCAAAGCTGTATCGGGTATCGGCTAATATGCTCTGTGGTACTTGTATCATCGACCGGAAAATTTGGTTAAGTCCGTTGGTGGCTTCACCCTTGGCGGTAGTGCAACCTGTTATACCATTAAGATGTACGCAGACTTGTATGAATAGGATTGATTCTTTGGCTTTAGGCCGGCGATGTTGCATCATATCAGCCATCCTTTGCATGATTAATGTCAATGTACGTCTTCGGAGTTCAGCGTGCTTCTGTCCTCCGGATGGTATCCCTGTTGCACTTCTATATATCTGGATTCGGTAGAGCATCTAGAGCGGTATAGTCGGTGAACTCATGATATCCATCCCCATACATGTTCCTTTGTAACCTTTGTTTGATCTTTGGAGATATCTTGTATGCAGATTGCGGTACTCTTTCGGTAGTGCCAAACGCCACTTGGCCGTAAGTAGGAGGTGGTTGCTTTTCATGAGTCTCCACTTCATCTTTGTTAATCCCGGATGTTCCTTCATCTTCGGTTTGCTTCTCTCGATACTTTGGAATGTTGAAAAGCACTGGTCCACGAATTGGTCCCACACCCTCTTCAAAATACTTATCAGCAGCTTGGCCGAAGGTATTAGCCATGATTACTCGGAAAGTATTTAGAAAGGCCGTGTTGTGGTTCACGATGGTATACGCCAAGGCTTTATGGACCAAATCGATACCTTTTGAGCTTCTTCTTCTTGAGTAATCGGTTTGATGTGCAAGAAGAACCCTTGGCAATGGCCTTCGAAAAACCTTGTTGCTCTTGTTCTTGGAGAAAGACATTAAGCATTTATGCTTGTATTGCTCGCATGCTTGCTCCACTGTAGCTCTCAATGGGTGCGGCAATTCATCCCGGTGTCACGTCGAACATGATTGTTATTGACATCCGACATCTTAAATCAGGAGATTGTCCCACCAGGCGTGCCAAAAAGTGTGTTGGCACAAAAATCTGCACCCTGCGCCAAGCACACGACAAGCGAAAAGCGTGACTTCAATCGGACGGCCCGCACGGTTTGGAGATCCGGAGCGTGCCGGTCAGTTTGACCTAAAAACCGACAAGGGACAAAAAACTGTTAAATACAAAATCGGAACGTGTCGGATGAGACCGCACAGTTTCGTATATACGGCCCCGAAGCCACTTACGACGACATACAGCTATAGAAGTCATGCGCCAATCATGCATACGATTCATTCGGCTAATATGAAGGTGAAACACGTAGTGTATTGATTACCGAACATGCATGCATAAGAAGACATGTTTGAACAAGTGAAAGTTAACCATGAATTGAAGCATAACCAAGCTCGGCAATACAGCCGACTCGGGGTCCATGAAGAAGGAACATACAAATTATCACGAATAAACTAATCAAAGACTGCATACGCCGCACGATACCCGATCCTATCGAAGTCTAAACGTTTCTAACGTGTAAGAACCCGCAACATGTAACAATCTAGATTGATCTAATTCGCTACGTAAGCATACGATCTATTTATCATGATAGTATAAGAGTAAAGGACATTAGAGAGCAAATAGATCTATAAAATAAGAAGCCGAAACCGACCAAGTCTAGATTGGGCAAAAGAGTGTTACAAATAATTAAAAACATTAAAGACATGCAACACGTGATAACTTAATGAATCTAATAGATCTTGCCAAATCTAATAGAGCCGATAACTAATCCTTGAGCCAAATCCTAGTCCCGCCGCACGACTCACGATCTAACCAAGAACCGATAACTATCTTGCCCTCGCTAAGCTATCAAAGCGGACCTTTGCCGCACGGCCATCTAGTCGAGATAGACAAAGCATAAGCAAAGACTTCTTGATCATCAAGTAGGCGCTGCCGCACGGCCATCCCATCGAGGCGAACAAGACTACTTGCATCAAGATCTAAATCCACCGCATGATACTAGACATGATAGCAAGGTTGCGGAACTTACGGAGGTCGACGGATCGATGGCTCCTCTCGAAGAACTTCGACGACACGACAAAAGGACTCGAAAACATGGCACGGGGCCGGTTGTATTGATTTGATTGTGAATTCCCTTTACAATGGTCGAGGGTCTATATTTATACCCTGGACATAACATGAATCCTAAGAGATTACGACTTACACAATATTTTAAAGGTAACTCAAAAGTATGGCGAGACTCTTGCTATAATTTTCCTCGAGTCCTTGATCATCACGCTTTTCTTCTATTCGGCTTCACGCTTGCCACCTTTCGCTTCCCGAATGGAGCCACCGTCTTCAAAGATAGCCGACCGCACCAATGTTTGCCGAATCACCCAGAGTCAATAGCATATACGCTTGCCGAATAGCTCAAAGTTAGCCGACCGCACACTCATTTGCCGAACGCGTTGGATTTCTGCTTTCTCATAGATTTTACCGAATCGGCCCACCTGTCATTGGTCTTTACCAAAATCCAGTGTTAACAGGATGGAGAGAGTAGCTTCAATAAAAACTATGGCTAAAAAGGAGCGGGAAGAGCTGCCAGAGGTGCTATACTTTTTTGGCATTGTGAACAAAGCATTTGCTGTCATAGTCTATCTTGTGCTTTCCTAACCAAGAAATTACCATATTAATAATGATTTTTGACAGTATTCTAGACAAGCATTTATTTTGATGGATAGCTAGAAGAAATACTTCTATTTTGGGATGGAGGTAGTAGTATTGCCTAATTAAAAGTAGCTTGAGTAGAGTCGATATTTGCTTGTTGCGAACCCTAGTTTCAGGACTCTAGCGATAAAACCTCCTCCAACAGCATCTTTTTCTTTGTTCTCTATTTTACCCTAACCTATAGTTTAGAATTTACGCTTGAAAGGTTTCCCAAGTAGATGATGCTTGCTATCCTAGGCCCCACAAAGAGTTTCCCACAAGTACTGTATCCCCTCTCTCTGCATGCTCCTTTCTCTTCCTGTGTATGCCGCTAGCCTCTTTCCCACACAGTCCTCTCCTATCCCGTACTCCCACATTCGAGCTCATTGATAGCACACCCTCATGAGGATCTAAATTGACCATCCGCCCACGAGAGGAACCCAATTACTAGCAGCTATCTATTGCATATACTCTTGTCGACGGATAACAAAATTCCATGTTCTATTCAGCAAGACACGTGTCAATAGAAAGACTGGCCATCCCTTGCTAGCTTTTCTAGCCTGCCATGCTCAGCAAGGTAAACCTTGCCAACACAGGTGAGCCAGATCAGCTCATCCAAGCTAGCAAGGGAAATCATCCTTGCTTGTATGGATGATGAGGCATGTCCTCGCTAGACATCGAAACATGCTCTTAGGGCCTGTTTGATGTGGAGCGCAAGGGTGGCCGAGCCTGTCGGCCAGGCCGTGGCCAGCCAGAGCCAGGCTGAAGCGGTAAAGGAGATCGTGTTTGATTCCACGTTCAATCAGAGACGAGCCGAGTTGAGAATGTGTTTGTTTTCTTGTACAGAAAAAGTATGATTACCTTGCACAAGGACATGGGAGGCTTACCACTGCACTCTCCTCTCAACCCTCCTCAGTGGCATTTCATCGAGCGATTGGTGTACGATTGGTGTCCATGTTGGCGTCGAGGAAGGCGTTGCACACCTTGATGTCGCCGTGCTTGACGGCCCGGGTCGTAGCCCTCGTGGCACCGTTGCCACCTAGTAACGCCGATGGCGACACGGTGTCCCCGTATAGGAGGATGCCGTTCAGCTGCGCCGCATCCCCGGTGCAAACGCGGCTGCGCGCCGTGTCGCCCGCCCGTCCGCCGGCAAGCCCTCGGCGCGTCCCTGTTGCAGCGGCCGCACCGCGGCTGCCCGTCCCGCCGCCGCACCTCCCGAATTCGCGACGCGGCGGGCGAGGGCCGCCCGTCCCAGCTGCCAGCGCCTCCCCGGCTGCCGCGCATGGACGCTGGGCCCTGACGGCCGCCCATCCCGCCGCGCGCCGCCCGGCGGCCAAGCTCGTCCCTGCGGGCCTTGGCGCGCTTCGACGGCCGCCCGACCGAGCCGCCGGCCGCGGCGGGCGCGGGCGCCCGACGGCCGCGCCAGCCCGGCCGGGCATAGCCGAGCCGATGAGGCCCGTGAGCCTGGCCGGTGATGACCCACGCGCGGGCCCCTCCACCCATCCCGGTGTCCACCGCGGCGGGGAAGACGATCTCCACGAGCGCCGGGCGCATGCACGACGAGGGCGCGACCGGGTGGGTGAGAGACGGAGGAGGAGGAGGTGACTCAATCTCATCCACAAGCATCCGTGTGAGCCGAAACGAGACTGGCCCTAGGAAAACGAACCTCACGGGCGTTCCTCGGGTACAGGAGAGAGAAGACAAATTGCACGAGTTGGGCCAGGCCAGATGTTGGGCTAAATGAATCAAACAATACCCATTGCAGCTAGAGGGCGCTGGGCCACTCAAATGCCCTACATCAAACGCCCCCTTAGTGACCCTTCTATGCATGCCCCACTGACTTGCAGTCTTTGGGCTCTTGACATGCAATTATTTGCATTGCTCAAGACAGAGAGTTGGGGATTGGCCCAGTGTTAGGAGCACGTTGGGATTGGCATGGGCCGCTTTCAACGCCAATGACGGCCTTAGTTTTCCACCGTGAGCCATGAACTGGGCCGTACGGGGCCGAAGGAGAAATGGCTGAATAGGCTCCAAATATTTTCTCAAGCGACAAGCACACGCTAGATGCCCTTTTTATTACATGGAAAACGTAGGAAATCTTGGTTTCGTATCTGTTTGTTCATGTGAAGAATTTAACTATAATTTTTCCAATAATATACGTTGTTTAGAGTGTGTGTACTTCTATCATTTTAATTGAAATTACACAAAATACACAAAATTTGTAATACCCTCCGTTCTAAATTGTTATTGACGATTTGACTTTTCTTAGTTTATGCTATATGCTTAAATATATACTATGTTTTTTCTCGAATACGCAAAAGGTTTGTGCATCTTTTGTATTAAGATCGAGAAATTGTGAAGGTTACAACGACGTGCCACAAATATAGCACACTAGGGGAGAAAAGTGATATACAATTAGCTCTGCTCTCCCTAGCAGAATTAGAACATGGTCTATTACTCGCTAATTATACTACATAGCCAATAACAGCGATCAGAAACGCCGGCTTGCACGCCGCCTTGGCCGCTCTTCCTGCGGATCCGGAAAAAGCTGTCGCATTGCCTCAGCATACGAGGGGTTGGGTTGAGTCGGTCGAGAAGATCTTGTCGTAGGCGTTCTTGTCCGTTGTGGTAGGCTTCGTTAGACTGTTGAGCATTCCCATCCGCTGCATGACCAACACTTCACTTCGCTTAGAAGCAGGGACGCGTGAAAGCGCCTGACCGGCTGTCCTTCTGCTGCTGATCGACAACTTTGGTTGTGCCTCAACAGCCGGCAAGGGCAGGAGCGGCGATGCCACTTTGCGGAAGATCTTGTTGGTGAAACGCTTCAGCTTCATGGCGGCGGAGTCTACAGAGCGAGGAGGGATGGAGTCCACGCCTGTGGTGTCGGCGGTCTCGACATCCACAACGCCGACCTTTCCCCCTCGAGGTGCCTGATGAGGGGTCTCGCCCGCGCCTTGGGGGAAGGTGCCGGAGTCTAGGCACACCTCATCAACGGCAATGATAGGTAGTGTAGGCGATTCTTGCATCCACTGAGCGTCCATCGCCGGAGCACGGGTGTTGTCCATCGGGGGTACCACTTCGTGAGGTGCAGCCTCCAGGACGGAGGGCACCTAGGTGGTGGTACCCCTAATGGTCGGTACACGACGAGCGAGGCTTCGGGCTCCTCCAGCATAGGATCGACCCGCTTTGGGGCATCCGCACTCGTGCAAAGCTCCAGCACCAGCGGATCTGGCGCGCGGAGATGTGCAGCTGCAGTGGTAGTGTCCTTCGACGGCTTCCTCCGGCACCGTCATCATCGTCGTCGGTTCCCACCAGTGACCCCCGCGGCACCCTGCATGGCTCCCACCGAGCCACCAAGGGTAGCGTGTTGGGGGCCGGTAGGGTCGGACTCCATCGGGGTTCTCCGCGGCACCTTGCATGGCTCCACCGGAGGTCGTTGGTCCACCGTGGGAGGCTCGACGGGGGGCCGTAGGGTCTGGCGAGTTGCCGCCACGGATAGGGTGCTGTGCGCGGTCGCCAGCCTTCCTCGTCAACGTCGCGTGCCTAGAGCGCTTGCAGTCTCTGGCGAGGTAGCAGAAGCCATGGCAACGCTGGCAACGTCGAGGCAACCGGCAAGTCGCAACTCGGTGCGAGTAGGAGAGGCAGTTAAAGAATCTGCCGTGAAGCTCGGCGGGGATCTTCTGGGCCTGCGGAGGTTGCTCATGGCAACTGCGATGCTCGGCCATAGTGACAGTAGGTCCCGTGGCCTGCTGAGATAGGATCTCACGCCACCCATCGGCGTCGGGGGCGGAGACCCTGCCACGTCGACCGAGGCATTGGCGTGCAGGGATGCGACCATCCGCAGGCCGAGCAGGCAAGCCATGCACTAGCTGGGTACGTGGCTTGCTGCACTCTTTTCGCCTCTGATCATGTCCCTGACGACCACAGACAGCGCCACCACACCTCGAAGCCACACCAGGGCGAGTTTGGGTGCTTGTGGAGGGCGTCGTGTCCACCTTTGCTGGGCGACGAGCAGCCTCCAGGAAGGATGAGGGGCGGTCGTCGCCAGATACCTCGTTGTCTCGTCACTGTCCTCCCACCGACGACGTTTGGTGCGCCCACTGGATAACGGGTAGAATGGTGCCGCTGCCGGTGAGAGAGAAGAAGGGCTTGAGGTGGACGGTGGTGGCGTGGCTGCATGCGCCCGAAGGTACGGCGTCCTCGGAGGTTCCTCGGTCTCCGGCAGTGGACACTGCCTTGGTGCGGCAGTGCCTAGTGCTGTAGGAGGCAGGGAGCCCACGACACCTGCGAGGATGCCTGATGGTGGCGTGAAGGGCAGCGACGCACCACCGGCAGGTGCCTCCTCATGAGCTTTGTGGAGGTGGCTCCTCGAGCTCGGCTTCCATGGCGCTCGTGGCGTCCGCACCCAGCCTTCGCAGAGGGGGCTCGAGGAAGGCCGGGGGCGGAGGAGGGGCCGGCATCACAGCGGCGGTCGCAGCGGGCGGCGGCGGCGCTTCCAACACCCGCGCTCCGCGTCACGGGCGAGGGCCTCGGGGGGCGGCGATGGCCATGCTTTCCGCGCATGCCCGAGGTCGTGGGCGGCAGGGGCGGGAAGGGAAGATGTGGGAGAGGAAGGGGAGGTGGCCGGGGAGGGGGGGCGGCCGCGGGCGCCAGGCGGCGGCGGGCGGCATCCGGGCGGTGGCGGCGGCTCACTGTGGCCCGCGCGAGGCTCGCCAAGGGCGGATCCGGGGGTGGGGGTGTGGAAGAGCAAGGGGACGTCGGCAGGGGGGAGGCGGGCGGGCGCCGGTGCCGAGGGAGGCGGCCGCGGGGTGGGGGGGGGGATGGGGCTAGGTTAGGGGCGCCATATCGCGTCCAATGAAAAATGCTATTCTATTCGATCATATATACTATGTTTAGATAAAAATAATGTATATAGGAAATCTAAAACGTCTTGTACTTTGTAACGAAGGTGAGGAAAAGGTTTTTAAGCTATAAAGAAACATTTGTATGAATGTAAACGCATGCATTTCACGATCATACACGAATTAGAAAGGAAAAAAAATGTTTGGATACTTTACAGTACAAACTTGTAGTTACTTTCTTAAATATAGATAAATCTTGTCTAAAGAATTCTAAAGTTGGTTGGGACCCCTGTACATCGTTATAAAACGCCTAAAGTGTTTCACCTTTTACCAAAATTTATTTGGTAAATCTTGTAATTTGACAACTCTCTAAGATGTATGGCAAGTGAAACAAGAGTTCATCTCTAATAGTTTAGTATAATTTACTTGTCAAATCTAAATCAAACTTACGTCAGGAGCCCTAAGACCGAAACAAAATTATATTTATGTCCTTCCACCTCTTGAAAACTTACATCAGGAACCCTGAGATAGAAACAAAATTATTTTTATACCCTTCCACCTCCTCTAATATGATTGAATGCGCCACGAGGAGTCAAGCACGCATATATACACGCGCGGAGGCTCTTTTTTCCAACTTAGGATAAATAAGGAGGCTCTTTTTTCTAACTTAGGTAAATGACAACCTGTGATGAGAACTGTTGGAGAAGGGTTTTTCTGTTTTTGCTAAAAAAAATAAGAATGATAATCTGAGATGGGAAACTGTTGGAGATGCTCAATGTACTTTTACTAGAGACACATATTGGTCTCTAGTATTAAAAAATGTAGATGTTCACTGATACGTGACTATGGACGATGACCGATAACTTTCATGTTCTTTAGCTGGCTGTGTATTAGCAGTACTTTGTGGAACAATAATAGAGTTTATCATTACAGATCACATGTTAACTTACTACCACACAGACAATTTTTATAAAAAGTCTACTTGCGGCTTTTGAAATTTCTACTATGCCATCTGCTGTAAAAATGAGGCATTTGTATGGATGGTTGACTCAGTCAACTGCCATTGAAAATCTTTTTTAAAAGTCAAAAACAAATTACTCCTTCCATCATAAATTATAAGACATTTCAAAAATGTAACATCCCTGCCTAAGTGGGCTGAAATGAATAGTGCTGGGCTGCGGGTACTGTAGCAGCCGGTTACTGTAGCACGATGGTACTGTAGCACGGTGGTACTGTAGCGTCGCGGCACTGTTCATCCGGGTGGTTTAGTACCATACCGTGAGTTCTGAGTTCACCAGACCGACTTAAATACCAGAGCCAGGGACGCGTAGTAACCTTCGGTTAACCGTTTTGCGTGAAGCGGGGGCTTAAAACGCATAGCGGGGTTGCTACTGCAGCTTACCCACCCCTAGGTAGAGTGGGCCGTGGCCGTGCGCCGGGCCTGAGATGTTACAAAAAATCTTGGAGAGTCAAACATTTTTAAGTTTAACTAAATTTATATAATAAAATAATAACATTTATGATACCAATTAAGTATCATTAGATTCTTTATTAGTTATACGGGTTATTATCACCATATATCTATTTGATATTATAAATCTTTTTAGTTTTTCTATAATTTTGAATAAACTTGAAAAAAAAAAATTGACTGTCCACGATTCTTGAAATACTTTATAATTTGGAATGGAGGGAGTATCAAATTTTGTCAAATATAATTTTGCTGGTGCAAGATCATATGATCGCTGTGTCGCAAGTAGAATGAACTTGGTGTTGCAATTCTTGATTCCAGTTTGTCGTACTTTTGTCTTACCTGCCTGGCTACAAGGTACTTATGTGGATCCTGTAATTAAGTATGCTTGTGTGTGTAATATGTATGCACGTCCCCGCCCCCTCGCCTGCCTCGCTGCCGCTCGAGCGCGCCACCGGCAGGCCGTGCGGTCGTAAGGATGGTGGCGGTGGGGCCCTATCCCTCTTTCCTTCTGTTTTCTCGATCTTCCACTCCTCCCCTTGGCGTCGGCCATGGCCTAGGGGGTGCCGGTCGGTGTTTCCTTGGTTTTTGGGTCAGCGGGGGCTGGATCTGGGATCTCCATGCCTGGACCTGGCGTCGAGCTGTGGCCTCGAAGCTCTACCTGGCAGATCGGCTTGGGGTATGGCAGCTCTCGACGTCAGGCCAATATTCTGCAAAATCTGCATATGAGGCCTTCTTCATTGGTTCTACTACGTTCAGACCTTGGGAGCATATTTGGAAAACTCGGGCTCCTGGAAAATGCCGCTTCTTTATGTGGTTGGCAGCACATAACTAAAGATGGCCATCGGGCCGTCGTGCCGTGCAGTGCAGCGCCCGTGCCGTCGTGCCCGGCCGTGCCGTGCAGTGCGTGCCGTGCAGCGCCCTCGGCCCGGGCACGGCCCTGTGGGCGTCGTGCGGCCGGCCCGGCACGGCGTGCCCGGCGTGCCGCCGTGCCAAGCACGCGGCGAGGCGGCGGG
Organism: Chrysopogon serrulatus; assembly: GCA_015844335.1. Lineage (NCBI taxonomy): Eukaryota > Viridiplantae > Streptophyta > Magnoliopsida > Poales > Poaceae > Chrysopogon > Chrysopogon serrulatus. The sequence goes on from JADLZL010007333.1 coordinate 21,731, forward strand.
CGGCGGCGGCGATGCCCCTGCCTGGCGCTGGCGTGGAGGAGAGGCCGCCCGCGATGAGGCGGCGGCGCCACCCCTGCTGCCCGTGGAGGAGGAGGCGCTCCGCCGCTATGGGCGTCGCCGCCGCGCCCGTGCTCGCCACGCCGCTGCGTGGCTGCGTGCTCGCCGTGCTCACTGTGTCGCCGCGCTTGCCTGCCGGCGGGAGTGGGACGGCGGCCCCGCGAGATGGAGGTGCTCTGCCCGCCCCACGGGAAGGAGGGGACGGCGCCGCGCGAGGTGGAGCCGTGGAGGTGCTCCGCCCGCCCCGAAAGCGGGCGGTCTTGCGCAAAGTGGAGCCAGCCGAGATGCTCCGTCGCGCCCGTGCCCCGCGGGCTGGCCCCAGGCGTACTACGGGCGCGGCGAGGAGAAGCAGTGGGCATTGGCGATGAAGAAAAACGGCGAGGAGTGTCTTGCGGCGGCTTGGGAGATAGGGAGGGGCCGTGTGTAGTGAAGTTAGGGTTAGGAGGGGGTGTGGTGGGCTGCTATTGGCTTGGGCTGTGCGCTGGGCTGTTGGCCCTGCTATTGTGGAGCTTCTTCCCCGGGCCGCCACCGTGCCGCCTCTTCGACCGGGCCGTGCCCGTGCCGTGCCGCGGGCCTAGGTGGACGGCCTAGGCACGGCCTGATGCCTCGGGCCGGGCCAAAATGGCGGGCCGTGGGCGCCACGGGCTGCATGGCCATCTATACACATAACAAATGATGGACAACAGATAGGCTTGCACGCCGTGGTCTCCCACATCCGAATCGCTGCCCCCACTGTGATCAAGAGGAAGAAACTATCAATCATCTGTTAGTATCTTGTGTGTTTGCGCGAGAATTTTGGTATATTTTGCTGCGGAAGGTGGGTTTACAGGCCCTTTCACCACAACAAGATGAACCCTCCTTTGATGAATGGTGGGCCAAGGCAGAGTCAAGATTGGATGGTTCACACAAAAAAGAACTTAACTCTGCTTATCATCCTTGGGGCATGGACAATCATTGATGCGTTTTTTATGCTACTCCTCCTAACTTGGCTGGAGCATTGTTGCTCGCAAGTGAGGAACATCGTTACTGGAGTCTTGCAAAGGCTCAGGGAAGCTCTTTCTTGAGCCTATAGATTACCAGTAGGGTCCTTTTGTGGAGGTGAGGTCGTTTTTTGTCTTAGTAAAAGGCGCGCGTGTTTTCTCTAAGTCATTAGAAGTATGGGTGTGTGTTGTAAGGGCTCTTGCCCCTGGTGCGTTGTAAGGGCTCTTGCCCCTTGTTTCTTCTTAATACAAAGATACGTAGCTCTTCTGCGTGTTCGAGAAAAAAAGGCATAACTTTGTCATTTTGACTCTAATTTTGGTGATTCAAACTTTGTTATTTTTAAAAACTCTTCGTCTTGTTTTATTACTGTTAGTGTATTGTTCTTGTTTGTTTCACATGAATGTCTCTAGAATGCATGATGTTGATGTGTTGATTGAGTATAGATGGTGAGCACGTCGTTGGTGGCAGGAGTACTTCGTGAACGACCAATATCAGCAAGAGTTTGTGGATCAAGGCAAGTATAGCATAGGTTCTCCTTATCCTGTTCACCTTTAATAATCATTTACTCATGTGCATGTATCTCCTTGATCGTGGATCAAGGCAAGAATGCACGATTTTTCAGATGTATCCATTATGAAGGATGTGTGGATGATATTCTGACATTATGACATTTTGTCATACTAAATACGTCAAAAAGCCGCACATTTCTTGTGGCAATCTGGACTTCTTGAAATGACTTGATTTTCAGGAATATGCAACACTCTGTGCAAGGATGCAAGTTCACCTTTCAAAAGGAATTAGCCTTAGTTAAGCTAAGAGCTAAGGATCGCTATCAACCATTGTTTGATCAATGGATGCTCAGTTTTATGTAACTTATTTTATTTTCTTTCTTTCCTTTTATGTCTTGGTAGACCAGAGTCTGACTCTTTGTAATTTCTTTATGTTAATATTTAATGAAAGCCCAATAGGGGGTTGACCCCTCCTGTTTACCTCAAAAAGACCAATTCTTAATTCTTTTGAGCCACCATTTTGAGCAAATGATTTTTAGGATGTGTACTGTCTAAATGAATTTTCTATAGGACTTGTTTCAATGTACTCGTATCCAACTAATTCACTACACATGGATTATGGTGGATAGAAGTGTATCCAAACAAGGTCTAGACTGGAATGGTTTGTTTCCTTCAGCCTTTTTCAGGTACGTGTACACAAATATTTGAATGGAACTTCATATTTAATTTTTATGATATTTGGGCAAGAACAACATATTTTTAGGATATTTTGGCAAGTTTACACTGTCTAATCTTGTCTTAGCCCAACACTCAAATTATCATTTGAGAGTAGGGGCCACTTGTTTTATAAAAATTTGCCCAACATACATGCATGTCCAGGTTGTACGCACAATTAATTAGCTTTTAGATTCTTGGTGAAATATACTACACTATACACTATTTGCATGTTATACTACACTATACACTATTTAAGTGATCCTGTATTATTATTTAAGTGACGGCGCTTGATATTACAATTTATTCGGATCCAACTAATTCCAACTACTATATACCTTATTATATATATATATCCGTGATATACATGCTATATGTAGTTGTTTGCACAAGCTCAGTTCAGAGGAGCTTTAGACTTTGCAGGGAAGCTGCTTTAGTTTTCGCTGAAGCTGAAGGTACGCATCTCTGTTCTTCCTCATTAGATAAAACTGATATTTCTTCGATTAATTGCATTGTTATTTGTAATCGAAACCAGAAATTGGGACGGCAAAAATTATTTCTGTCGTTTGGTAGGACTGAGAATTAACCCATTTATATGAGATTTGGTTACAGTAATACGTAAGCCCATTACGAGAACCCGCTCAGGTAGCTCTGATTCTGAGTCGACTAGCCTCTTCACTGGTACACAGACCATTTCTCTTGACATCGGCGTTTTTATTTCTCTTGGCGGTTTCTCTTTAGAACAACTGTAGAAATCGCCCTATTTCTACAAAGCGGTTCTCTTAAGAAACCGCCAGTAGAAAATACGATTTATACTTGGCGGTTTTCTTAAGGAACCACCAGTGGAAATTAAATCGACTATTTCTCTTGGCGGATTTCTTAAAGAACCGCCAAGTAGAAATCGATTTCTACTAGCGGTTTCTTAAGAAATCCGCCCAAGAGAAATAGTTTGAAATTAATTTTTTGAGTTTTTCAAACTTCCTCGGATGGAGAAACTCCTAAAATAAAAGTTGTAGATCTCTAAAAGTTATGAAACTTTGTAGTTGATAACTTTTTCATTTGAAATCATCTTTTTATAGAAAACTACGAATGAAATTTCAAATTTGAAATTTAAATTTTGCAAATGACTTCGGATGGAGAAACACTCTAAATGAAAATTGTAGATCTCGAAAAAGTTATGAAATTTTATAGTTATACACTTTTTCATTTGAATTCGTTTAGACCCCGAAATATTGAATTTACTATCGATTTGGGATAATATGTGGGGAACTGAAATAAGATATAGACACAAGTGACGTGTGGGTGGAGTGGTAGAAGGGAATACACGCGAGGCCGAGGTCGCGGGTTCGAATCCCGCTGGCCGCGTAGCGCCCGTTTTTACGCGAAAAAATGCGCGTCTTGCCACGGAGACGGGCGGGCGGCCTCCCTCAGTTCAAAAAAATATTTTTGCCTTTTTAAAAAAATATTTTTGCCATTTTTGGGCATTTTTGGGCAAAAGATTTCTACAAAGCGGTTCCTTAACCGCCTGTAGAAATCCATTTCTATTGGCAGTTTTCAACCAACCGTCGGTGGAAATCGGCCATTTTCACCGGCCTCTCCCATTGGCGGTTGGAAAAAACGCCAGTGAAAATAGGATGCAAACCGCCTGTGTTGATGTTTTGTGTACTAGTGCTTGTTCGTTGTTCCGAATCCTCCCTCCATTGCAATCGCTGGTGCTCATGCTGCTTTTCTTCTTCATGTTCTGGACCTGCCTTCTTTCTCCATCTTAGCTATAGGTTGCACACGCAACGACCATCTCCGAGCAGCAGAACCAAAAAGAGACAATAGTAGGCGGACTGGTGGAGTTCTAATATCACAATGCATGAAAGAACATCTCATAATAATGATAATCTATGTGAAGTTAGTCGCTGGCTATATTCGACAAGGCCCCGGCAAAGCTTCATTGGTTCAACAAGGATATATACCTAGGCTAACAAAATACACTACTACAGAGAAGGGCTGTAGTCCCGGGCCTAAACGGCCTTTAGTCCCCTGCGGAGCCGGGACTAAGGTTTCGGGACTAAATGTCCCACCTTTAGTCCCGGTTCCGCGCCCGGGACTAAAGGTCCACTTTTAGTCCCGGTTGGTAACACCAACCGGGACTAAAGGGTGCTGTGGTGCGTCACTGGCCGCCCCTTTAGTCGGTTGGTGTTACCAACCGGGACTAAAGAGTTTTTCTTTTTCCTTTTCTTTTCTTTTGGTTTTCCATTTCTGGTTTACAATTATATTATTATTAATTTCGAATGCGTATTGTTATTTGTTTGTTTTACGTAGATGCGCACCTATAATTTATATAATTTAGAGCATTACATGTAAATATACTATATAACACTATTTATATATTATACATGTCTATAGGTCCATAAAATAATATTTACACATATCCATCACGGATAAAGTATTTACAACTTAATTGTTCTCCGCCACTCAAGCGTCGTATAAATGATCATCTTGGTTTGGTTTCATTGGCTCGTCGGGGTTGAAGTAGTACTCGCCGGCGGGATTCGAGGACTTGGTCGTTAAGAAATCCTGCGATTGTCTCCCGAATTCCTTTTAGGCGGACTTCATCCAACACCTTCGCCTCAACCACGTCTCCTTTAGTAGACATTAAAGAAAAAGTTAGAGGTATGAATAAGATTTATTAAATAGCAACAAATAAATGAAATAAACTTATTATATATACATGTTACATACTTTTGCGTGCTCAAGATTTGTTCTTTTTTTCATAGACCATCGTAAACTTCATGAGACATAGTAGCCACATAAATTTTTGCCCGGTGGCTGCCGTAGAATCCATCGAAGTAAGATAGGCTTTGAAAGTGGCGCTTTCAAATCGGGACGGTGTTTTCGCACGAACCCAGCCCAAACCCTAGCAATAAAATGACCATTATTAATTATCTATTACCGAGTTAAAGAGCTGAAATTAATATTTAGAGATCAAAGTTACCCTTGGATAATATCTATCATTTCTTGGTAATCTTCCTGTGGTTTTCTCAACGAGTCATAGATTACCAAATGATATTGCTAGAGATCAATCATAATTAGTATCCAATGATAGCTGCATTTGTGTGTGGGCAAAATAATTATATATCTTCATACTGATCTGATTAATTGGTTTAATAGAATGTACACACGATAACGATACTTACTTAAAGTTATAGGGAAAGAGTATATATCTTTTATCCTTTTGATTGATCAAGTACCTCCATAGATTTCTCTCCGTTTGAACTCTCCATAAGACATACGGAGTCTTGGGGTCTTTGAATACAATATAAGGATCTACAAATCCAATCTCCTTGTCATTTCTAACTCGAGGTCCCTCATCATGTTTACGTATATGTATAGCCGGTTTACGTAATTAGTTATACATAAGAAAGAATCACTTACGACACGAAGCGACTGATTAGAGCTTTGTCCAGGCGTCCATGTGGCATATATCTGGTGTAGCTCATTAAATTGAACATAAATAACATCATCACCATGGAAGTAATGATGGTTTCTAATTCGGACGCAAATATAGTCATCTGCTCTTCTGCCACACGCTGCGAGGTACCACTGGTTTAGCAAGTACATTTACGTGCCAAGTTTGCTGAGGGCCGCAGGGTTGAATAGACTCTTGCCATATTCATATGTCTTCTGCCAATGATCAATTTTTGGAGCACTTTCAATTCTTTGCTCCGGCTATCATTTGGGCTAAGCTAAGACCGGTGTCAAAAAAAATTATCAAGATTCTCATAGTTCAAATGCGGAGGTATCCGTTGGTCTAGCACGTCGATGTTTGAACTATATTCATTTCCAATGACTAGCGGGGGCACTGATTGCTTTGATTGTTCCCCAAGCTGTGCTACACCCTTGCGTGCTCTTTTCTCTTTCTTATTCCCTTCTTCTATGGATTTGCTTAGAGTGCGATCATAGTCCGATAAAGATGATGATTCTTTCTGAACTTGACGCCTCTTTTTGTGTTGAGCCTGAACCCTTTGCCGTAGATCTTCTGGCCGTATTAAGAGTATAGCTTCTCGGGGTTTCGCTTGGTTCTCTTTCATCCTTAAGTTTCTTGAAGAAACTGTCCACATCGACTTTTAGCGAAGCCTCTACTTCTGCAGCCGGTCTTCTCATAGGGACGACTTCTTAGGAATGATAGGTTGTTTCTTTTTGGAGGCTTTCTTCTTTGGCGGCGGGCGGCCGACACTTTTGATTGTGTGGCCGGCCTCTTCTTCAATGGTGGGTCCACCGGTTTTTGGCGCTGGAGCCACGTGTGGAGGTGATGGGGCGGCCGGTGGGGGGTTGGAGCCCGACGTGGAGGCGAAGGGGCAGCCGGTGTCGGTGTTGGAGCCCGAGGAGACGGCGTTTGAGCCCAAGGAGGCGGCGTTTGAGCCCGAGGTGGCGGAGTTGGAGCCCGAGGTGGTGGTGTTGGAACCCGAGGTGGCGGCGTTGGAGCCCGAGGTGGTAGCGTTGGACCCCAGGAGGCGGCGTTTGAGCCCGAGGCGATGCGGCCGTGTCTTACCTTTGCCTCGTCATCACCCGCAAACACTATGACATGTTGGTGACCACCTGTGAAACCAAAGAGGTATATGAGTAAACCGCTAACTAAGGGAATGCAAAATAAAGTTAGTGAATAAATGTATCGTCAAGTTTCATCCGCACCTAGGGTTAGGTTCATGATGAGGAGGTGGTGGTAGACTACTAGGTGATGCCCCAGGAATAATGATGTAGCGCTTGCGCCAACAAATGAAAGCCTTCTCTGCTTGTCCTAGAGTCTTCTCTCCATCACCTCCTTCTATCTCAAGCTACACATTTTCGAAGCCTTTCACAACTCTATCCACCGAGACACTAGCATATTGTAACACCCCGGTGTTACGCACTTAATCCCCTGTCAAATTATTTCATGAGCATCGTGATTTTGAGCTAATGCATGAGTTGAAGTGTGTACTCGATTGTTTGCTATCTGAAAATGTCAATAAAATTATTAAAGGAAAGCTAGTTTCAATTGCTCTTTTATATCATTTAAGGTTAAAGATTGATTTTTATTAAACAAAAGTAATATATAACTTGTATGTGAAACTTAAATGAAGTTTGTAGTGTAATGTTTGTAGGAAGTAATGCAACTCATCTCACTGAAAAATAATTCCATTAACTAGTTTTTCCCGATGGCTCGAAACCCAATTTAAATTAAATCCTGCTCAACACTTAGCTTTTTGCTCACACGGAAATCAGTTGACAAGGCCATGTTGGCAAGTGATTTTCGCAAAATCTATCCAAGCGATGATGTCATGCTATAGCCTTGGTTGGTAGCCTAATGAACCATCTTTAGTTTGGCTAGGTTGGTTTAGCTGATGTCTAGCTTGTGAGCATCGAAAACCTCGTCCCTTTTGGCCCTTAAACCTCCTTTGTCTTGGCTTTGGTTCACGTTCGGCCAAGCTCAATGACGTCGCTGACCAACCTGAATTGACATGGCTATAGTTTCCTCGCTGCTCAATCATAGTTTGCATAGGATAGCTTTTCTAGTAGCCTTAAGTATCCTCTTGAGCCTTGTCAAGTTGGTTGTGCCGTGCCGGGCTAGATTGGTCACGGTCGCCGCTTTAAAATTCGTGCCAGCACCTCGTCGGCTGCTTTCGATGCGGTGGGCGCGGTCGCCCGCGTTCGGTGCCGTCGTGGCTTGGCGTGGCCGGCCATAGGGGAGCTGGCCGCGGCTCTCTGGCTGGCCACTACCGGCCGGCCGAAGCTGCCCTTGCTCTTTGCTAGCGACCCGGCGGCCGCCCGGCCCTTCGGTTTCTCTAGCGGCAGCGTGCTCGCCATGCGTCGCGTCGCGTCCGTGTCCTTTGCTTTCGGGTGGCCGCCGTGTTGCGTCGTATTTGCTTTCGGCGCATTGATCTTTGCCTCGACATCGTGTCGCGCCATTTGTCTAGCCTCATTGCCGCTGCCGTCGCGTCGCGTCGCTGCTCATCTCGCATCGCGTGGCGTCATTGCCGCACAAGTGGCCGTCCTCGCCGTCGCCTTGCCATTTATGGCACGCGCCACGCGGCGATGTTCCCAATCGCCCACCAAGCGCCGCGTTGTTCTTGACGACGGAAGCATGCGTGAGGTCGAGTCTTTGCACCGCTAGAACTCTGCCGACGTCCCTCCTGCGCCAGCCCGACCGGGTGACCCCTTCGCCCTATTTTGGCATGGATAGGGCACATCGGTCCGATTGATCGCGTCTATAGCTTCACCATTAAGTGCACCGACCGACCAATCCCATCCCGCATTGATTTGGGCGGGGCCAAGCTCCAATTTTGGAGTCTTCTTGCCGACGGGCATGAAGAGGCCAAGAGCAGCAGCGTTCCAAATACCACCCCCCCCGAGCTCTAGAACCAAATCCAAGGGCACCACCAACCTCGCCTCATACCATCCTACGCCCCTGCTCACTCCAATCGAACTGCTACCTCGTGCTCGGGCAGTTGCCGCGGCCATGTCCGCCGCGGGACTCCATTGAGCCACTCTGGCCGCACGCGACCAGCCCTCCCCGCTCACCTCTCGCCCCAACCAACCCCCTTGAGAGAGGTTCACGGAAAACTCCGGTGCTCACGCACCCCTATCCCTCCGTTTGCCATGGCCGGGTTGGCCGGGGCGGCTGCGCCGCCACGAAACACGAGGCCATGGCGTTCACCGTAGCCCGGCTATGCCACGCTGCCGCCGAGGCCGAGGCAGCGCTTGAGCCTTCCCCAGGTGTGCGCGCCACCTTACCTTGGGCTTCTGCCCCAGGGGTGGTCGCCGGCGAGGCTGCCATCGGCCGTCGAGCCGCCGCGAGCCGCCTAGCACGCCACGCCGCGCGCTCTTCTCGAGGGGACCTCACAGGTTGTAAAGAAGAACAACTTCGGGGTGCTAGGTGAGAAGCATGTGTCTTGTGAAATAGTGCCAATAGTGCTTTTCGGTTTAGTCAAGTAGTGCGGGGCCTTTTTTTAAAAAAGAACCGAGAGCGCGGGCCTTCCCCGCGTGGGCCTTCTTCGCGGCGTGCGTGGGCCCGCCCTTGGGGCGATCCGGGCCGATCGGGCCAAAATAGCTGGCGGCCGGGCCCGTTCACCTTTTTAGGTGTTTTTCATTAGGTTTTCTTTTTCGAGAAAATCTAGCCAACTTGTAAATTCAATAGAAAATAGTATATGTGTCCAAAAATTATGAAACAAATTTTGTTAGTTTCCTAAATTCATGCTCTATCCTTTGGTATAGCTTGTTCATGCTTTTCTCGTTAGATTTTCAGTGAGTATTTAATTGCCCTAGCATGCGTGTCCTTAATAGATTAATTTAGATTAATAATTTATCATGGCAAAATAAGTAGTAGCCTTAGCTCTAAGCTTTATGCAGTGGCATATACATGTGTAATCTCTGTAATTTTGGTAGCTCCTAATGAGTTAGTTTATTAAGGTAGATAAAACACCCCGGTTAGAGTATATAATTAAATAACTAGAAAATAGTTATAACTTAAGGTTATCATGAAACGATACGTTGTGAGAGTGACCCTAGCTAAACGTGTTAGTCATTAGAACTAGCCGTTAGTATAGTTTGTACGTATCGTATTTTAAGAGTTGTTGTTGCCTTTTTAATTGATTGCATCATCTCGCATCGCATCGTCGCATATTATAATAGGAACGATGGTGAACCGATGCAACCGAAGGACTTGGTGTTTTCGCGAAAGATGGTGTCATGGTGGACTTGCTGCGAGATGGAATACTAACTTTGGTTATCTTTTACCCAGGCAAGCCCCGGTTCATAACCCCTACTATTCTGCACTTTATAATATATATGTTGCATTAAGTTTTGAGGAGTTGGATGAACCCACTTGCATATATATCCTTATCCTATGAGTCTTACTAGCATGACAGGATCGTGTAGATTGCTATGCTACAGGTTCCCGGTAGAAGACGAGTGATTGCCTGTCACTCGCGAGAGATAGGATTAATATTAATACTATCATGTTACTATCATATGGATTATATATGGATAATAAATGGAGACCGGGCGGGACGGTATCATGGACCGTGGATGGGCGTTGGGTTTGTTGGGCAACAGAGCGAGGCTCTGGTTGCGTTTTTGTCCCGCCTGAGTCAGTTAAGGACCGATCGTTGCTAAAGGGTTGAAGGTTAAGTCACAGATCTCCTTATCCCGAACACATACTTGTGTATGGGCGCTCGGAAGGCTTGCTCTCTCTTGTCTTGGGTTCCGGCTTCATCCGGACCGGCTGTTCAGGGTGGTGTATACGTGTGTTTTTTTTTTGGGTTGGAGGTCCTTGCACCACATTACGGCTTAATTTGGGAATGTCGGGGGCTTGGAGTCCCAGTTGGACGGGGACTGAGCCCCCAGGCGGGGAGAAAGCAAGTTGTTCTTGTGCGTGTCTAGGATGCAGATGAGGAGTGTGTTTTGGGGTACCCATTTGGGCACATTGATTCGCGAATCGCCGTTCTTGAACGGTAACGACGAGGGCCTTATTCTCGCATCGTAGTAAGAAATGAAAGATGGATAAAAGAGATTCTTGCGTTTGCTGACCACTTGCTTGAAAGTAGTTCAGGTGCTCACCTAGAATGGTTAGCTAATGAATTAATCAGGGCTACTAAAATTGAATATAAGGAGGCACTGTTAGTAACGCTTTCCCGCAAATATAAACCCAGCAAGCCAAACAGTCTTGCATATTCCTTGGAGTCATTTTACTTCCTCCCCGTCGGGTAAGTCTTGCCGAGTACAATTGAGTACTCGGGGTTTTATTCCCATTGCTGAGGTAACGGATGGATCTTTGGTCGCTAACTCTTGTGTGTGGAATTCCTCCGGTGGGCTCGGCGAGGAAATTCCAATTACGTTTGCGATAGTAGTTTTATTTTCAACTTTACTAACTGTTTTTATAAGAAAAACCCTATCATAAATAATAGTGTCATCATGTCAAATGGTTAGTCATGTAATTGAATAAATGTTTATTTCATTTTGCAATAATGACCAAGTGTACAAGATACATCGGTTAAGTTTAAAATAAATCAACTTTCATTTTGCTACAATTTGTATTCATCCTTTCATTTGTTATATAATACTCGATCAAATGTAAACTTGTGATGTAAGAAATGTAAGATTGTTGTAAGCTTTATTCCCTTATTTGTGATCGATGGAAAAACTGTGGAGTTTTCGAGTTCTCCGTTGGGTGTGCTCGACAGAATCGATTAAATTAGTGCGCTCCCTTGGGTACTTAGTGTCTAATGGAAGACAGGTACTCTTGTGAGTGTATTAATTTAGGCGGTTACGCCACTGTGTGGGTATCGAGCATAAATGAGCGAATAAAGCTTTGCAACCCTTTTTCAAATTAAAATTTGACAACAAATTTTTGTCAAAAAGGTTAGGGACGTTTGCATGCGAAGTTATATAAGTAGCCCTATTACTATGGTTATATATCTAGGGGCAGATGGCACTCTGCTGACCTAGCTAGGCTTAATCCTATCTTCTGCGGTACACTAACTCTCGAGCATAGTTCGATAGTAATCGATTTGTTATAAAGAGTGAACGGCTGCTCTATATGTGGCAGCAAGGTGAGGACGGATAGGACGTGCATTCATGCATATCCTGTTTGTGCATTTGTTGTATTAGCTAATGTGTGTTGGTTTCCCCCCTAAATCTAGCTAGACCTAGTTAAAATCATCTGTCTATCTCTCTCAAAAAAACGCTTAAGTCGGTGTCATGCAATTAAGTGCACGGTGGTCGGGGAATCCTATGGCCTCCGTTCCATCATTCTGTTCTCTAGCACTGTGCCGCATTTAAATCGCTGGGTCACATCCAGTTTTGTTTGCACGTTTCCTTTCTCCCTCTTCTCTGCGCTCGTGTCGGTCCTTCGCTTCCACCTCGATGCTCGAGCCCAACACCCGCGCATGGCCTCGGTCATTCACTCTTTTCACGTCGCGTGAATTCTGCTGATCCCTCGAACGTGAAGCCACAGCCATGCCTTTAAAGCCACTGATGCCGGCGCATCGAGCCTCGACCCATCTGTCGACCCGTCCTTACTACTGCTATAGTCATCCATTGTGCCCTCCTATTTTCACTACAGTCTCGCTGTAGACTGGTCCTGCTTCTCAGATAAACTTTGCCTAGACCTCTATAAAAAGAAAGCCACCCCAGTTGTTTTCACCACGCCTCACACTCGCTAAACAACTCCCCAATCTTCTTCCTTCCTAAGCAAAAACCCATGGCCTCCCAAGAGCCACCATGCCCTTGCCTTCTACCCACCAACCCTCCTAGCCCGGCCAGGTCGACGGGAGTAGTTTGGACCCAGCAGCACCTGCCAGGGTGTAGAGGGATTTCCCAAGCTTCTGTATACCACCGCACGCAGGTGGGGATCCGAGGCCGTCCCCCTTTATGAGGGGTATGAGTGTATCTGACATGGCATTGAGCGGTGCGAGGTTACCGTCTACATAGGGAAAAGTGAGAACTTCCTCGGGTGTAGATGAGTGGAGCGCCACCACCACGGTTTTTCGCTTTCCGGACACCTATCGTCAGTAGCCCACAAGGCACCGAGGATCTGTGCCGGATCCATGCGGATGCTCTCGCCGTTCACCCATGAGGTTCTTCCCGCGGACCGGGACTCTCCATTCTCGGAGAACCCGCATGGAGGCTCTGCGTGGACGCCCCCGCAGGCAGTCGATCCCACCGTGGTGTCCTTGGCCACGTATTTGCTGGCCCTGGATGAGCACCACGAGCAGCTTGCCTCTGAGCTGAGGAAGTGCATCACCCGTGCCGAGGAGACCGAGCTCTTCATCCGGAAACTCCATGTGAGCCTTGCCATGACACGTGCTCAAGCTGCCACCGCCGAGAGCCGTGAGACCGTCACCGCCGAAGCCCTGCGGGAGGCGGACGACCGCTACGTCAGGCAGATGAGGGATGCCTACTTCGCCGCTCGAGATCGGCGGAGGGCTCGCCCCGGAAGGGCAGCAACCCGAGGATCTTGGAGGGGGATACCCGCCTATCCCAGGGGAGCGGGTGAGGAATGTGGCAAAGCACCTGTCGCCCCGCCACCTACGCCTGTGGAAGACTCTGAGGTTGAGTCTCCTCTTCCTTGCACGCAGCCCAACCCCGCTGAAGAGCCTCAGGAGAACAGCCGTGAAGCCCTCTGCCTCGATGATGTAGACTAGTTGCCTGTGGTGATGCGCCTTGGTTCTGTAGCACGTGTCCTTGCCTTCTCCAGATGTTGTACCTCCTGTTGTATCTCGAAGCAGTGTGTTTGCCTTGCAGTCTAGTGACGTTGTGTGCTGTCCCCTGAAATGATTTATCGCCTTTCTGCAGTGGTTATGTTGTGCGTGATTAATGTCTTGCTAACGCGATTAATCAAGAGGGTTAAATAGTCGCTTTAGCCTGGTAGCGGTATAACCTTTTGGTACAGTTTTAGAACTATGTGAGACGACCCTTGCCACCCTCCTTCTGCGCAAAAAAAAAAAAAAAAAAAAAAAAAAAAAAAAGATACCCTCGATTCTCGCCCTCGCAACCGTGCCGGACCCCCCCCTCTTTTTCTTTTTCCTCGATCGTTCACGCGCCTCCACGTGGCGCTGTCTTCTTAAATCTCTTTTCCCCTTTCGGGCTTGAGTGCGGGCGCACCATGGCCGCAGGCCGCCCCACCCCGGGACCCACCGTCGTTCCCCTCCCACTCAACCTCATCGTCTTCGGTGCGCCGCACAACACCACCACTCGCCTTCCTCGCTGAGCTATAAACGCGACCCCGAGTCTCTCCCTTCGCCACCCAACTTCCCAAATCCTCAGCGCAAAAAAAAAAAATCGTTGCGCACCTCTCTTCCCGCTGATGAAGCTTGGCTAAATCCAGAGAGAAGGGATTTCCAGTCCAGTGCTACGAGTCAAGCCTAGCTTTGGGGAATCGGATCGTCGGAGACCACCAAATGCGTCAACGAAGCGAGAGGATCTGATTTCCATCCCCGAGGAGGTTGAATCTAGCCTCGAGCTCACGATGATTGAGTTCCCCGTGACTGTTTACGGATCTGTTGGATGTACGCCATGTTTTGGATTATCATTATCTTGTTGTTTTTCCATTGTCCTCGTCTAGCTCGGCTGTTGGATTGAGTGGTTAGGTGTGTGTGAGTTGCTTTGATCATGTAATCTTCTGTTACCCCGCAATGTAATCGTGCTTCCCTTGCTTTCTTTACCGACTCGAATCTCGGGGACGAGATTCTTTTTAAGGGGGTAGGATGTAACACCCCGGTGTTACGCACTTAATCCCCTGTCAAATTATTTCATGAGCATCGTGATTTTGAGCTAATGCATGAGTTGAAGTGTGTACTTGATTGTTTGCTATCTGAAAATGTCAATAAAATTATTAAAGGAAAGCTAGTTTCAATTGCTCTTTTATATCATTTAAGGTTAAAGATTGATTTTTTATTAAACAAAAGTAATATATAACTTGTATGTGAAACTTAAATGAAGTTTGTAGTGTAATGTTTGTAGGAAGTAATGCAACTTCGTCTCTTTGAAAAATAATTCCATTAACTAGTTTTTCCCGATGGCTCAGAAACCCAATTTAAATTAAATCCTGCTCAACACTTAGCTTTTTGCTCGGCACGGAAATCGGTTGACAAGGCCATGTTGGCAAGTGATTTCTGCAAAATCTATCAAGCGATGATGTCATGCTATAGCCTTGGTTGGTAGCCTAATGAACCATCTTTAGTTTGGCTAGGTTGGTTTAGCTGATGTCTAGCTTGTGAGCATCGAAAACCTCGTCCTTTTGGCCCTTAAACCTCACGGTCTTGGCTTTGGTTCACGTTCGGCCAAGCTCAATGACGTCGCCGACCAACCTGAATTGACATGGCTATAGTTTCCTCATTTGCTCAATCATAGTTTGCATAGGATAGCTTTTCTAGTAGCCTTAAGTATCCTCTTGAGCCTTGTCAAGTTAGGTTGTGCCCGTACCAGGCTAGATTGGTCACCCGATTAGCGCTTTAAAATTCGTGCCGGCACCTTGTGCGGCTTTCGATACGGTGGGCGCGGTCGCCACATTCGGTGCCGTCGTGAAAGCTTAGCCGTGGCCGGCCATAGGAGCCATTGGCCGCTCTCCTGTAGCCACTACCCGGCCAGCGAGCTGCCCAGCGCGGCTGCTTTGCCCGACGGCGGCCGCCCGGCCTTCGGTTTCTCTGCGGCCAGCGTGCTTTCGCCATGCGTCCCGTCGGCGTCAGGTGTCTTTGCTCGGCTGGCGCCCGTGTTGCGTCATGCTTGCTTGCCCGTGATGCTGCCTGATGACATCGTGTCGCGCCGCTGTCTAACCTCATTTGCCATTTGCCGTGGCGTCAGCTGCTCATCTCGCATCGCTGATGGCGTCGCTGCCGCACAAGTGGCCGTCCTCGCCGTCGCCTTGCCATTTATGGCACCGCGATACTGGCGGTGTTCCCAATCGCCCACCAAGCGCACGTTGTTCTTGACGATCTGAAGCATGCGTGAGGTCGAGTGCTGCACCGCTAGGAGCTTTGCCGACGTCCCTCCTCTGCCAGCCCGACCGGGTGACCCCGCTCGCCCTATTTTGGCATGGATAGGGCACATCAGTCCGATTGATCGCGTCTATAGCTTCACCATTAAGTGCACTGACCGACCAATCCCATCCCGCATTGATTTGGGCAGGGCCAAGCTCAATTTTGGAGTCTTCTTGCCGACGGGCATGAAGAGGCCAAAACCTTGTTCCAAATACCACCCTCCCCGAGCTCTAGAACCAAATCCAAGGGCACCACCAACCTCGCCTCATACCATCCTACGCCCTGCTCACTCCAATCGAGCGCTACCTCGTGCTCGGGCAGTTGTTGCGGCCATGTCCGCCGCGGGACTCCATTGAGCCACTTTCTGCCGCACGCGACCAGCCCTCCCCACTCACCTCTCGCCCCAACCAACCCCTTGAGAGAGAGGTTCACGGAAAGCTCACGGTGCTCACGCACCCTATCCCTCCGTTTGCCATGGCGGGTTGGCGGGCGGCTGCGCCGCCCGAAACACGAGGCCATGGCGTTCACCGTAACCCGGCTATGCCCGCTGCCCGAGGCCGCTTGAGCCTTCACGGGTGCGGCGCCACCTTACCTTGGGCTTCTGGCCACCGGGTGGTCGCCGGCGAGGCTACCATCGGCCGTCGAGCCGCCGCGAGCGCCCTAGCACGCCACGCCGCCCGGCGCTCTTCTCGAGGGGACCTCCTGGTTGTAAAGAAGAACAACTTCAGGGTGCTAGGTGAGAAGCATGTGTCTTGTGAAATAGTGCCAATAGTGCTTTTCGGTTTAGTCAGTAGTGCAGGGCCTTTTTCGCAAAAGAACCAGAGCGCGCGGGCCTTCCCCCGCGTGGGCCTTCTTCGCGCGTGGGCCGCGCCCCGCCTTGGGCCGATCCGGGGCCGATCGGGCCAAAATAGCTGGCGGCCGGGCCCGTTCACCTTTTTAGGTGTTTTTCATTAGGTTTTCTTTTTCGGAAAATCTAGCCAACTTGTAAATTCAATAGAAAATAGTATATGTGTCCAAAAATTATGAAACAAATTTTGTTAGTTTCCTAAATTCATGCTCTATCCTTTGGTATAGCTTGTTCATGCTTTTCTGTTAGATTTTCAGTGAGTATTTAATTGCCCTAGCATGCGTGTCCTTAATAGATTAATTTAGATTAATAATTTATCATGGCAAAATAAGTAGTAGCCTTAGCTCTAAGCTTTATGCAGTGGCATATACATGTGTAATCTCTGTAATTTTGGTAGCTCCTAATGAGTTAGTTTATTAAGGTAGATAAAACACCCCGGTTTAGAGTATATAATTAAATAACTAGAAAATAGTTATAACTTAAGGTTATCATGAAACGATACGTTGTGAGAGTGACCCTAGCTAAACGTGTTAGTCATTAGAGCTAGCCGTTAGTATAGTTTTACGTATCGTATTTTAAGAGTTGTTGTTGCCTTTTTAATTGATTGCATCATCTACGCATCGCATCGCATCGCCGCATATTATAATAGGAACGATGGTGAACCGATGCAACCGAAGGACTTGGTGTTTTCGCGAAAGATGGTGTCATGGTGGACTTGCTGCGAGATGGAATACTAACTTTGGTTATCTTTTACCCAGGCAAGCCCCGGTTCATAACCCCTACTATTACGCACTTTATAATATATATGTTGCATTAAGTTTTGAGGAGTTGGATGAACCCACTTGCATATATATCCTTATCCTATGAGTCTTACTAGCATGACAGGATCGTGTAGATTGCTATGCTACGGGTTCCGGTAGAAGACAGTGATTGCCTGTCACTCGCGAGAGATAGGATTAATATTAATACTATCATGTTACTATCATATGGATTATATATGGATAATAAATGGAGACCGGGCGGGGACGGTATCATGGACCGTGGATGGGCGTTGGGTTTGTTGGGCAGCAGGCGAGGCTCTGGTTGCGCGTTTTTGTCCCGCTTTGAGTCGATTAAGGACCGATCGTTGCTAAAGGGTTGAAGGTTAAGTCACAGATCTCCTTATCCCGAACACATACTTGTGTATGGGCGCTCGGAAGGCTTGCTCTCTCTTGTCTTGGGTTCCGGCTTCATCCGGACCGGCTGTTCAGGGTGGTGTATACGTGTGTTTTCTTTTTGGGTTGGAGGTCCTTGCACCACATTACGGCTAGGCCGGGAATGTCGGGGGGGCTTGAGTCCCAGTTGGACGGGGACACGGAGCCCCGGGGGGGAGAAAGCAAGTTGTTCTTTGTCGTGTCTAGGATGCGGATGAGGAGTGTGTTTTGGGGTACCCAGCTGGGCGCATTGATTCGCGAATCGCCGTTCTTGAACGGTAACGACGAGGGCCTTATTCTGGCATCGTAGTAAGAAATGGAAGATGGATAAAAGAGATTCTGTTTGCTTACCACTTGCTTGAAAGTAGTTCAGGTGCTCACCTAGAATGGTTAGCTAATGAATTAATCAGGGCTACTAAAATTGAATATAAGGAGGCACTGTTAGTAACGCTTTCCCGCAAATATAAACCCAGCAAGCCAAACAGTCTTGCATATTCCTTGGAGTCATTTTACTTCCTCCTGTCGGGTAAGTCTTCTTTGAGTACAATTGAGTACTCGGGGGTTTTATTCCCACATTGCGGGTAACGGATGGATGCCGGGTCGCTAACTCTTGTGTGTGGAATTCCTCCTGGTGGGCTCAGCGAGGAAATTCCAATTACGCTGCGATAGTAGTTTTATTTTCAACTTTACTAACTGTTTTTATAAGAAAAACCCTATCATAAATAATAGTGTCATCATGTCAAATGGTTAGTCATGTAATTGAATAAATGTTTATTTCATTTTGCAATAATGACCAAGTGTACAAGATACACGTTAAGTTTAAAATAAATCAACTTTCATTTTGCTACACTGTATTCATCCTTTCCATTTGTTATATAATACTCTGATCAAATGTAAACTTGTGATGTAAGAAATGTAAGATTGTTGTAAGCTTTATTCCCTTATTTGTGATCCTGATGGAAAAACTGTGGAGTTTCGAGTTCTCCCGTTGGGTGTGCTCGACAGAATCGATTAAATTAGTGCGCTCCCTTGGGTACTTAGTGTCTAATGGAAGACAGGTACTCTTGTGAGTGTATTAATTTAGGCGGTTCTGCCACACATATCCAGCTGGAACTATCGCCCCATGGATTCTTAGTGTCTTCGTAGGGTCGATAGGAGTTACAACACCGACAGCAACCATGACTGTGGCAGGCCCCCTGTGGAATATGTAGCTCACATGTTGTCTTAGCTTCAGTGACGTCATCCACCGGAAAGCGCAGCCCCACGTCGTCTTGAATAGTTGGCACCTCCGTGGAAGCGCAACTGCTTTTCAACTGACCAGGGGGCTAATGTTGACTCCTGACTCTGATGCAGTTTGCCTTTGTATAGAACTCACTGCTTCCTGCACTTGCCTTTTGATTTCCTCGTTTATTCTATCTTCTAGCGCTTTCTCTCGCGTTATCGCTTCACGAGCCGCTTCGCGTGACTCCATCACCATTGCCTCCAACCTACGCAACCGCTCTGCCTTCTCTTCCTTCTTTCTTTGGCGGCTTCTATAAGTGGGTTTATCTTTAGGGAATCCATGCTCCCACGATATCTCCCCATAGCCTCTTGTACACCATGTTTAGCAGTCTCCAGGGCGTATGTCAGCTCATCCTTCTCTCTATTTGGCTGCCAGGCGCCACTTTCAACTAATCCTCGGGCATAGGCCATTCTCGTCCTCCTCTCTGCAGACTTCTCGCCGTACACTACCTTTCCGGTCTCTAGGTCCGGGGTTCCCCATGACCGAAGAACTAATACTTGGCGCGCTTCGAGGCCGGTGCGGTGATTCAGGGTTCCATCCCTTGTCAACAATCTCTGTTCCAGCTTACGCCACTTAGGAATAGCGGTCGGTAGCCACTGAACCCAAGTGATGGTGGTATTGCTTGTGTCTAGCATTTTCCCGACACGGAGCATCGTGCTCGACCCTTATCCGAGTTCTTAAACTGATGCGAACTCATCCCAAAAGGCCTCAACTTGGCGTAGGCCTTGTTGGTGAAATCCGGTGTCCGGTTATGTGCAACAAAAGTCTTGTGGAGTTTCTTCTTCCAAGCCTGAAATTGTTTGGCCATCTTACGCATAGCCCAGATTTGAACCTTCTCCTTCAAAGCTTCATCCCGTGTATCGAGCGTGAAATGTTGAAGAATATCTAGCCATAGCAATTCCTTGTCACGATCTGAGACATAACTAATAGTAGGGTCATCTTTCCGTTGCCTCCATTCTCAAGCACTGATCGGGAGCCTGTCCCTTACAAGGTATCCACGGATGCGCAACAAATTTCTTTGAATGTTCCCCAAGTACTTGGCCTGTACCCTCGTCGAATTCCGACAGAATGTACCGACCCTCCAACGGCTTCTTCGGGCCTCGCACTTTTCTACTACTCCGGAAGTCGTCGCCGATCCGGAGGGCTACACAAACAAGTATAAATATATTAATACAAAAGTCATTCTTTTTAATTTCATGTATATACATATATACTAGATTGTAGATAGACCTCATCAGGATTGTCTCCCACAAGTTCTTCATAATCGGTGAGAAATCTTGACTCCCATCATCTATTTGTTCATTGTCATCACCTTGGACTTGTGGATTTTGATTGCCATTTGTTGATTAGGTCCATCATTGCCTCATCTATGTTATCATTCGGATCGGCCATTTCTGCAAAAAGTTGTTAATTAAAAGATGTTAGAATTCAATTTGTCATGTAGCGCCACAAGAAAAAAAAAAAATATACAGGAGGAGGTTAATAAAGTTAATTAAAAGTACCATTAATAAAGTTACTTGACATAAAGTTACATAATAAAGTCACATGATATTACTATTATTAATAAAGTTACTTGCCATTCTATTAAAATATTACAATGTTACAAAACCTTAGATATTACATGAGGAGGTTAGTAAAGTTAATTAAAAGTACCATTAATAAAGTTACATGACATAAAGTTACATAATAAAGTCACATGACATTACTATTATTAATGAAGTTACTTGCCATTCTATTAAAATATTACAATGTTACAAAACCTTAGATATTACATGAGGAGCTTAGTAAAGTTAATTAAAAGTACCATTAATAAGTTTACATGGCATAAAGTTACACAATAAAGTCACATGATATTACTATTATTAATGAAGCTACTTGCCATTCTATTAAAATATTACAATATTACAAAACCTTACATATTACATGAGGAGGTTAATAAAGTTAATTAAAAGTACCATTAATAAAGTTACTTGACATAAAGTTACATAATAAAGCCATTCTATTAATAAAAGTCGCTAGGTCGTCGTGTCTTGTTCGTCCGGGTCGCCGCTAGGTCGTCGCTAAAGTCGCTAAGTCGCTAAGTAGGAGTTTGGTCGTCGTGTCTTGTTCGTGGGTCGTCGCTAACTCGCTAAGTCGCTAAGTCGCCGCTAGGTCATCGTGTCTTGTTCGTCCGATTAAGGTCGCTAGGTCGCCGCTAAAGTCGCTAAGTCATCGCTAGGTCATCGTGTCTTGTTAGTCCGGGTTGTCGCTAGGTCGCCGCTAAGTCGCTAAGTCGTCGCTAGGTCATTGTGTCTTGTTCGTCCGATTCGCCGCTAACTCGCTAAGTCGCTAAGTCGATAAGTCGCTAAGTCGCTTAGTCGCCGCTAGGTCGCCGTGTCTTGTTCGTCCGGCCGTCGCTAAGTCATCGCTAGGTCATTATTAGGGACGTCGTTAGGGTTTCAAATAAAATGAATAGTTTTGATTTGCCCACGTTTAACGTTCATCGCGTGGTTGCATTCCGCCAAGTCCCTGCATGGAGATGCTCTCGGCTCGGGCTCGATGGCCGACCACCACAACACACATACACGCATTCGCGGCTCGATGGCCGGCCACCACAACACACATACACGCATTCCGCTGCTCGATGGCCGTCGAGCATTAAGTAACACACAACACATGCATTATCAGCTTGTTCAAGGCCACCCTTTGGACTAAGGTGCCTCCCCGTCAGCCGCCTCTTTGGCCGGGCGTGTGCTCCCGCCGCCCGCCGGAGAGAAAGAATGGCCGGGCGTGTTCTGCAGTGGCCGAAGAAGAAGGCCGGCGTGTTCGCCGTAGAAGAAGCAAGGCCCGATAAGGCGGTCGGAGAAGAAGGCGCGCGTGTGCTCCTCAGCGGCCTCCCCTGTAGTGGCCGGGAGAAGAAGGCGGTAACGTTACGCTGGAGTAGGCCGTGGCGCCTGGGTGGCCTGAGGAGGCTAAGGCCTCGATCTGGCCGGAAATCAAGGAGGCGGCGGCGCCGCTGGGAGGGGCTTCTGGCCAGGACGGCCTGAGAAGACGAGGAGGCTAGCGGCGCGGCTGGGTCGCGGCCATGGCTCGGGGTGCTCGGGGAGGAGGAGGAGGACCCCTCGGCGGCTGGCCGCTGGGGGAGAGGGACGGCGGGCCTCGGCCGGAGTTGAAAGGAGACGGGCGGCGCAGGAGACAGTGGCCCGAGACACGGCGAGGGGAGACGGCGGCGGCTAGGGCTACGGGCGTGCGGGGTGTAGATCGGAGGAGGAAGACGACCCCCCCTTTAATACCTAGGGGGGCTTTTAGTCGGTTGGTGGTGAGCACCGGGACTAAAAAGTCCTTTTAGTCCCGGGGAGGTGGTACGCACCGAACTAAAGGTAAACCCTTTAGTCCGGTGCGTACCACAGCCCGGGACTAAAGGTTACCTTACCTTAGGGACTAAAGGGTTCCCCCTAGCTTTTACATGTATTATTTTTGTTTATCTATGCTATTTCTAAATAGATTATTTTTGTTAATTGCATAGTAAATAAAAGAATGGGCATTAATTTCTTAAAAAAAATAAAAGTTCTATTTTATTTTGTGTAGTTACTTATTTGGAAAATTGGGAACATAAAATCTTTTCATCCCTTATAATAGCAAACATAAATATTAAAAATAATTAATATTATGTTAATGTAAAAATGTTTGACTTATTTAAAATACTTTAAAGTAGTTGTATTCAATAGAAAATTTATTTTTGTATTATTTTAACGTAAATTTTGTTCATGTATCACTATTTATCTCCAAAATCGTGGTATTCGTGATATTCTTCACCATTAAATTGAATTATTTTTTAACCCTACTGTTTACATTATATTATTTTGGTTTATCTATGCTATTTCTAAATAGATTATTTTTGTTAATTGCATAGTACATAAAAAATGGGTATTAATATCTTAAAAAATAACAGTTCTATTTTATTTTGTGTAGTTACTTATTTGGAAAATTGGGAACATAAAATCTTTTCAATAGGAAATTTGTTTTCATTACTTTTTTTTCAATGCCAAATTGGTCTCCCATAAGTTTTTACTGTGCACATGCTTAGCAACAAATACTTCAAGTCATTTCATTATTTGAAATGATATAAAATAAAAAAAACTAATACAAACATCTGAAGTTACAAGTGTCACATACACATACTCTAATACACTCTATTTATTAGGCGGGCATAGTAGTGATCTTCTTTTTTGACGTATGTTCCTTGGTCATGATCTTGACGTAACCATGGAGTGTCCTCGGCATTTATCATGATGTTCGGATCTTTGGTCACATTGAAAGGCGTGATTCGGTCATCCCTTTCATAATCTTCTGAAATATCGACTTGTCCTCAATTCCCACAATGTTTCTTTTTCCCGAGAGAACTATATGGCGTTTTGGTTCATTCGTTGATTTGTTGTTATTTTTCCCTCTCTTTCATTTTTGTAGACATGTCTTTCACATAGAACACCCGATTCACATCGCAGCAAGGGACGAATGGTTCATGTAACACCCCAAATTCGAATTTTGAAATCAAATTGAATTTGGATTTAATTATGCAATTGTGTGTGCATTTAATATGGTTAATAAACAAATTTTATCAAAATAAAATCAAATATAAGTTAGTAACTTGTTTCATGCATGCATCTTTGGTGCATTCTATTTTGTATTGCCTGAGTTTTCAATTTTGAAATTGGTTTTGAGTTTGAAATTCAAATTGGCTTTGAAATAAAAAGAAAAGAGAAAGGAAAACTTACCTTGGCTTCGCCCCGACCAAACCAACCAGCCGGTCCTCTCTCTCCCTCCTTTCTATCGGCCCGGCAAGGCAAGCCAAGCAGCCCAACGCGCCCTCCCCTTCCCCCTTTGTTGGCGCCCGGCGTGTGGGGCCCGGCCGTCGGCCGCACCCGCCCCTTCCTTCTTCTACCTCCGTCACCTTCCAAAAATGGAAGTCCCGCCTTCCTTCCATGGCCGGGCTCGGATCGAGCTCAATCTCGGCCTTTTCATCGATGGGCGGCCTACGGGCTATAAAAGCGGCGCCCGCACATCACCGCCTCCACCTTGCCCTCTTGCGGCGGCCGCCGGAGAAGCGGCAGCGGCGGCGCGGAACCCTAGCCGTCGCCGCCCCGATCGCCGTCGAGCCTCTCCCCGTCGCTCGCCCCGGGCCGCCCGGCCGCCGTTTGTCGTCGCCGTCGCCCATTTGCCGACCTCGAGCCCGCCCGGCGCCTCGGTGAGTTCGCCGTCTTTTAGGCTGCTCTTGCTTCCGTGCTTTCCCCGTGCCAAACCGAGCACCCTAGCCCCTAAACCGTGAACGCCGATGAGTTTCCCTCGCCGCCCGGCGATGGCGCCGCCGCCGGGGCACTTGTTCCGCCGGGGGAACCCTTCTTCCCCCTCTCGATCTAATCTGGACCGTCCGGATTGAATCCAACGGCTCACATCACCCGTACCCCTTCGGGGGTGTGTTTTTTATAAAGACACCCCTGCGCTCTTGATAAAGAACCCCTGCCTTTTTGAATATTAGAACCCGCAGTCCTCGGTTTGTTTTAATTTCAGATTTAAATTCGAAATTTGAAGTTCAGTCTATTTACAAGTTTGCCACTGGTTTCAATTGCTTATAACTTTTTTGCAAATTAACTCCGATTTGATCCGTTCAAGTTGCGTTAGATTCATAATTTCATAATCTATCTATTTATGCCACTGTTAGACAATTTTTCTAGCTTTTAATCAGATCTATAGTTTAATCTTGTTTAGCTCATATAATCACCGTTTTAATTCCAATTTTTTGTGATTCAAGCGTGCGTGTGATCCTAGCAATGCGTAGATTTGTTTTCTAAACTCTTTATCTTTGCTTTATGCTTGGTGTACTGTTCTAATCTATACTCTTGTTTGCTATGCATGATTGGATCCGGATGCTTGTGTGTTGATTAATTGTGGAGTATAGGCGGTGAGCAATACGTTGGTGATCGGGAATTCTCGACGAGCCGTATCACCAAGGATTTGTTGAGCAAGGCAAGTATAGCATGGGATCATCCTTGTTACCTATTCAACATGATTTGCTAAATTCACTTTGCATGTGCTATCCTTGTTTACCATTAAGGTTATCCTAGTCAATTGATCTTGTACCTTGATTACCCAGGTTGATGCATGTGGTAGCTTTTGCTAGTGCTTAAAGAATAACCATGATGATCTGTAACTTGATTAATGTTATATGCAACAAAGGTATAAAACACGCTTTTTTTAGCAACGGAGAATTAAAGGGTGAGAGTACTTGATGCTCTTGTCCTCCCTAAGGACTTATCGTAAGTGAGCACCCGGGACTTACAAAGACAACCGTGAGGGCTACATGGCTCTGGCTTTAGTCAAGTATGAGGTTAATTTTCTAGCTTGTTAGAGGTAACCTTTATGGCGCAAGAGGGGCATGCCATGATGGTTATAGTGCGGCCTCTGTCCTTATGTGTGTCTGCTGCGGGTGTGAACCATTTGGAAGGGGGGCTCTATTTCTGCTTGCCGTGGAAACCTCGCGGCCCTAACTTGTTAGACGACCCTTTGAAAGACTTCATAGTGAAACCCTGCTATGCACCTCGGCAGTGTAATTTGGGAGTAATTAACCCAAGCATATGGGAATCACGACTCGCGGTGAAAGTGTACAACCTCTGCAGAGTGTTAAAACGATATATCGCCGTGCTCTCGGTCACGAGCGGCCCTGGACTTCTTATTGAATAGTGTTTTGTGCGAAGGAGTTTTATGGTGAAAATTGTTGCTATTGTTTTTGCTATACTTTAATCATTGTTTACATGATCATATGGTTATCTGGTTTAATTGGGATTTATGCTACTTGTTGCTACTCACTTTGCTAAAATTAAGATATGATAAAAGTTGCTAACGCAATGCAACCATGTTAACCTCTTGAGCCTCATTAACCCCATGTTATTCTTGTTAAGTACGACATGTACTTACGCTTGTTTATTTTATTACTTGGAAAATCCCCGGATGGGTAACAGATAATCGTATCTATGAGGACTCGATGAGGACTACTAGTCTTGTGCTTCACCGGTTGACGTCCCCGTGGCTTTGGAGTCTATCGGAGTGCTAGTTATCTTATTTCGTTTCGAGACTTTGAATAAATTTATGTAATAAAGTACTATTCGTGATGTAATAAAAAAGGCACTGAGCTTGATACTCCAGTGGTTTGTCTCTATATGTGTGTGATTGATCTCTACGGGCACACATATGGTTTTGTATTCAGTTTTATTCTTAAAACTGGGTATGACAAATTGGTATTGTCGAGCCGTGTCGATTTGTAGAACGCAAGCCTAGTTAGTAATGGTCGTTTATAGCTTCTTTGTCTCACTTATTTCATGCTTACAACATTATCTTGTTATTTGCTAAAATTTTATGCTATATCTCCTCATATTCTGTTGCAAAAGTTATTGTTTCTATCTCTAACTTAATCTTTGTCTAACTACGTAGAATGGCACGCACCGTACCCCCCCCATAAGCGCGTTGGAGGCTACCAACCACCCCGAGTTGTGCTTGCACCATTGGAGCCTGTGATGGAAGAGCCTGAAGAGGAAGTGCCCGCACTGTGGAGCCTGAAGTGGAAGCGCCAGCACCTGTGGAGCCTGAGGTGGAGGTTATCCCCATCTCCGACGATGAAGAAGAAGCCATGGAGGAGCTCCAAGAGGAAGATGGTCTTTGGGGGCAACCCACGGCCGCCCCCATCACCACCACCACAAGATGGCGCAGATGAAGATGATGATCTTCCCATGGGATGGACCAAGAGCCTCTACTTCAGACATGGGCATGATGATCACTACTACCATACTCACCTGGTTGATCTGATTCATGATTACTACCATGATCGGTACACCGTTGAGTATCTTTGCTATGAGTATGTCCACCCTCTTGAGGATGCTTCTTTGGAAGACAACCATTTGTTCTCTCTACTTGGAGCAACGGGGTGAGAGGATTCAAGGTGGTTGGCTCCTACAAGCATCTAGCAGGCGTGCTACTCTTATTGCCAGTCTTGAAGCCGCAGCCGCTTGAGGAAGCTTATTTTGATCTTCGTGCGAGGCGCTTTCATGACATGGAAGAAGATGAGAACCGGTATCTCCCCGTGCCGATATAGAGTATGATGGGATGGGCAATGCTTGGGCGGTTGGTGCTGATCCAACCACTCAATCACTTGTCCACTTTGCTCATGAGGTGATGAGGGAGAACACGCGTCTCAAGTATGAGTTGCATGCTCAACAAAAGGCCCGCAAGAGGAGCCAAAGGGATGGTGACAATCTTAGGGAGGAACTCCATCGTCCAAGGCGTTACAAGAAGCTTTACTAGCTTAGGAGTTGGAACCACCATTATCTTATCACGTTAGTGTTATGGTTGAGTCTAGTCGAGTCAAGTGTGTGCTTGTGAACTTTTAATGTTTGGATGATTATCATTATGCTTATGTTTGAGTTGGATCTTTGTTATGAGTGCTGGGAGATTGTGGGCATGTCCACAAGTCCCAATGTTTAAGAATTTTTAAGTTAGATTAATAAATGTTTAAGTTTGGGTCGGTTATATCGTTTTGCTGAAATCTGTCTCTGGAGCAGTCTGTGTTCTTTAGTTGATACCCGCCAACCTGTTCGTGCAAAATTTATGAAATTTTTATGAGAGTAACTAGACTTCAATATCTTTCACATGCCGCTGGAATCACCTTTTTATCAGTTATAGTTTGAGAGATATAATTGTTGGAGTTGAAGGTTTCTGCGCTGACAGCCTCTCTGGACAGAATTAAAGTTTTGTTGTTTTACTCTAGTTAACGTCAGAATCTGGAAATCTCACCTGAACGAAAGTTGTAGATAATTTCTTAAGCTTTCCATCCATATATGCCACGACACATTTGATTATCTGTAGCTTGAGTTATGACTGAATTACTGTGCTGCTGTTGCATGGAGACGCCCAGAAACTTTCAGATTCAGTGTTTACTTGCATTAGTGATTCGTTTGGTTGGGTATATGCTAAACTTGAGCATTTGCTTTTGAAAACCAGATGGCAGCCAGGGGCAGAGGAGCTAGAGGGCGTAGGGGTGGTAGGGGTGCTGGCAACTATCCTCCACCTCCACCACCGCCACCGCCGACCATGGAACAGATGTTTGCAACACAAACTCAGTTGCTGCAGACCTTGGTGCAACACATCCAGAATCAACCCGGTTGCACCACCGCCACCTCCTCCACCACCACCACCTAGGGACAAGCGTGGTGACTTCATGAAGGGTCGTCCGCTTTGTGTTCTCTCCTGCTGCTGACCCACTAGAGGCTGATGACCGGCCGTGCGGTGGAGAAGCAACTGAACCTAGCGCAGTGCAATGACCAGAGAAGGTGCTCTATGGTTCCGGCCAAGCGCAAGGATCAGCTCAGGCCTGGTGGGAGTCCTACCGGTATAGCCATCCCCACCCCAATCAGATCACTTGGCAGGAATTCCGTGAGGCATTCAGGGACTCACCACATCCCAGATGGTGAGATGGAGATCAAGAAGGAGGAGTTCCGCCGACTGAGGCAAGGTTCCATGACGGTGAGTGAATACCGTGATCGGTTCTCGCAGCTGTCCCGCTATGCTCCGAAGATGTTGACAATGATGCCAAGAAGCAGGCACGCTTCTTGAAGGGACTCTACAATGATCTCAGGTTGCAGCTCTCTTCCAACATCTACCCCAACTTCCATGCATTGGTAGATCGTGCCATTGTGGTGGGCAACCTGCTGTAGCAGAGTTCAATGAGAAGGAGCGAGAGGAAGAGGAAATGGCGGGGGAGCACCCTGCACGGGAACAACAACCGCACCCGCAATACTCAGGTGCAACCGTCCAAGTACCATGGTCCTCCTCCTCAGTGGAATCGCAATCAGAACCAGCAGCAACCTCAGTACCCGCAACAGAGTGGTGTTCAGCGTCCACCCCCCAGCAGTTTGGCAATCAGGCACCTCGTCAGGAAATCCCAACAACACCCCCATGAAGAACAGTGCACCTAATACCCCCAATAGGTGCTATATCTGCGGTGAGGCTGGTCACTTGTCTTACAATTGCCCCAAGAAGCGAGAACCCGCAGACACCCCGAGAACGAGCAACAACCGGAAGGTGAACAACCGGATGACCATTGTTGGGAAGGTGAATCATGTGGCGGCCCGATACTGTCCAGGAAGCACCGAAGTCATGCTCGATGCGTTCGGTGTCAATTCCATCTCCGCTCTTGTTCTTTTTTGACTCGAGCTTCGCATTCTTTTATCTCGCATATTTTTATCCAAAAGCATGGCATCCCGGTATGTGCTCGAAAAATAACTTCATAGTAAATTCACCGGGTGAAAGTATGTCGGCACAGTATAAATGTCCGGCAGCTAGTCTGCATCTATAAGGGGGTAGACTTCAAGGTTTGCCCGATAGTGTTGAGAACATTTGGGATTGACTTGATCCCAGGTATGGACTGGATGAAAAAGCACAAGGTGGTAATTCGGTGTCAAGAGAAAGTGGTTGTTTCGACAACGCCAAGTGGAGACAGAATCGGTGTTGATGTGGCGGTGCAGCCTCAACCTACCGCCATCATGAACCGGTTGAATGGAGGTGATCACCCAGCGAGAACGCAGCGTAGTGGAAGAGTTTTTTGGATGTGTTTTCGAGGATTTGCCGGGTATGCCACCCGACCGAGACATTGAATTTATTATTGAGCTTTTGCCCGGTACTCCACCTATTGCTAAGCGTCCATATAGAATGGGGGTACCTGAATTAGAAGAGTTAAAGAAACAATTAAAAGAATTGTTGGAAAAAGGTTTTATTCGCCCTAGTTCTTCACCACCGGGGAGCACCAGTTATATTTGTTGATAATAAGAAGGATGGTACTCGGAGGATGTGTGTTGACTATAGATCACTTAATGAGGTTACTATCAAGAACAAGTATCCCTTGCCTAGAATTGATGACTTATTTGATCGGTTGAGAGGTGCTTGTGTTTTCTCTAAGATTGATCTGCGATCTGGATACCATCAACTGAAGATTCGAGCTAGTGACATACCTAAGACTGCATTCACTACCAGGTATGGGTTATATGAGTACACGGTGATGTCTTTTGGGCTTACCAATGCTCCTGCATACTTTATGTACTTGATGAACAAGGTGTTTATGGAATACTTGGATAAGTTTGTTGTGGTATTCATTGATGATATACTGGTATTCTCCAAGAATGAGGAAGAACATCTTTGAACATTTGAGGTTGGTCTTACTGAGAAGCTCGAGAGAACACCGGTTGTATCTTGGCGAAAGCAAGCAAGTGTGAGTTCTTTGAAGGAGGTTTCTTTCCTTGGTCATGTTGTCTCCAATGGTGGTATTGCGGTGGATCCTAGCAAGGTGAAGGATGTTTTGGATTGGACACCACCTACTACTGTCACAGAGATCCGGAGTTTTCTTGGATTGGCTGGATATTACCGGAGGTTCATTGAAGGTTTCTCCAAGCTTGCCAAGCCTATGACTGCACTACTGGAGAAGAATGCTAAGTTTGTATGGTCTTCTGCGTGTCAGTCTAGCTTTGAGGAGTTGAAGAAGAGGTTGACTACAGCACCGGTATTGATACTACCAGACTTGAGCAAAAATTTCTCGATCTATTGTGATGCGTCTCGTCTTGGTTTGGGATGTGTTCTCATGCAAGAAGGAAGAGTAGTGGCTTATGCATCGAGGCAGCTAAGGAAGCATGAGTTGAATTATCCTACTCATGATTTGGAGTTAGCTGCAGTGGTTCATGCTTTGAAGATATGGAGGCACTATCTTATTGGGCATAAGAGTGACATATACACTGATCACAAGAGTTTGAAGTACATTTTCACTCAGTCAGATTTGAACTTGAGGCAACGCCGATGGTTGGAATTGATCAAGGACTATGATCTGGAAGTGCACTATCACCCTGGAAAGGCCAATGTTGTAGCTGATGCTCTTAGCAGGAAGAGCTACGCCAATGGGATTCGGACCACGCCCGTGCCTAAGGAGTTGTGTCTTTGAGATGGAACATCTCAACTGGGTTTGGTTAATAGTACATTGGAGTTGGTAGTTGAGCCGACTCTAGAGCAAGAAATCCGCAAGGGTCATTTGGAAGATGTGAAACTAAAGGAGATTGCTGAAAATATAGTGATTGGCAAAGCACACGGATTCGATTGGATGACAATGGGACCCTTTGGTTCGGGAAGAGGATATGTGTACTTTCTTTGTGAAAGCTATCCGTGATGCAATTCTGCGAGAAGCCCATGAGTCCGCTTATTCTATACACCCGGGAAGTACCAAGATGTACTTGGATTTGAAAGAGAAGTACCTGGTGGTATGGACTGAAAAGAGATGTGGCGAGTATGTAGCCTTGTGTGACACTTGTCAGAGGGTCAAAGCCGAACATCAACGACTGCGGGGGTTACTACAGCCTATGAAGATACCCGAGTGGAAGTGGGAAGAAGTTGGTATGGATTTTATAGTTGGATTGCCACGGACTCAGAGAGGGTATGACTCGATATGGGTAATAGTGGATCGGTTGACTAAAGTTGCTCACTTTATACCGGTCAAAACTACTTACAATGGACATAAGTTAGCAGAATTGTATATGGAAAGGATTGTGAGTCTGCATGGTGTTCCAAAGAAGATCGTGTCAGACAGAGGTTCTCAGTTCACATCACAATTCTGGAGGAGTGTACATGAGTCACTTGGGACAAAACTGAATTTCAGTTCCGCGTATCATCCTCAGACTGATGGCCAGACTGAAAGAACAAATCAGATATTGGAGGATATGTTGAGAGCTTGTGCATTGCAGCACGGTACTAGCTGGGATAGCAGCTTGCCTTATGCAGAGTTCTCATACAACAACAAGATTATCGAAGAGTCTCAAGATGGCACCATTTGAAGCTTTGTATGGTCGCAAATGCAGGACACCGCTGTTTTGGAATCAAGCGGGGGAGAGAGTCAAGTGTTTGGACCGGATGTTACGAAAGATCTTTGAAAAGCAAGTGAGAATGATCGGAGATAACTTGAGATTGGCACAGTCTCGTCAGAAGAGTTACGCTGATACTAGAAGACGGGAACTGGTGTTTCAAGTAGGTGACTATGTCTATTTGAAAGTGTCACCTATGAGAAATGTGAAGAGGTTTAACATGAAAGGGAAGTTAGCCCCAAGGTATATTGGACCTTTCAAAGTTCTTGAGAGACGTGGAGAAGTGGCTTATCAACTAGAGTTGCCAAACAGATTGTCAGGTGTGCATGATGTGTTCCATGTGTCACAGCTGAAGAAGTGTTTGCGAGTACCGAGGAACAGATACCTACGGAAGAGATTGCTGTTAGTGATGACGACTTATGAGGAGTATCCAGTGAGAATTTTGGAGACCGCAGAGCGAGTCACTAGGAGCAGAGTCATCAAGATGTGCAAAGTACAGTGGAACCGGTATTCCGAGGATGAGGCAACTTTGGGAAAGAGAAGATGATCCGAGAAAGTCATATCCCAAATTTACTGTTTGAGTAAGCATGCGCAATTCTCGAGGGCGAGAATTAGATAAGGGGGTAGAATTTGTAACACCCCAAATTCGAATTTTGAAATCAAATTGAATTTGGATTTAATTATGCAATTGTGTGTGCATTTAATATGGTTAATAAACAAATTTTATCAAAATAAAATCAAATATAAGTTAGTAACTTGTTTCATGCATGCATCTTTGGTGCATTCTATTTTGTATTGCCTGAGTTTTCAATTTTGAAATTGGTTTTGAGTTTGAAATTCAAATTGGCTTTGAAATAAAAGAAAAGAGAAAGGAAAACTTACCTTGGCTTCGGCCCGACCCAAAGAACCAGCCGGTCCTCTCTCTCCCTCCTTTCTATCGCGCGGCCCGGCAAGGCCCGAAAAGCAGGCCCAACGCCGCCTCCCCTTCCCCCTTCTTTGTTGGCGCCCGGCGTGTGGGGCCCGGCCGTCGGCCGCCTTCCCCCCGCCCCTTCCTTCTTCTACCTCCGTCACCTTCCAAAAATGGAAGTCCCGCCTTCCTTCCATGGCCGGGCTCGGATCGAGCTCAATCTCGGCCTTTTCATCGATGGCGCGGCCTGCGGGCTATAAAAGCCGGCGCCCCGCACATCACCGCCTCCACCTTGCCCTCTTGCGGCCAGCGCCGGCGGCTTCTCGCCGCCGGAGAAGGCAGAAGCCGCCGGAACCTCTAGCCGTCCGCCGCCGATCGCCGTCGAGCCTCTCCGCCGTCGCTCTGCCCCGAGCCGCCGGCCGCCGTTTGTCGTCGCCCGTCGCCCGCCGCCGCCGAACCTCCGAGAGCCCCCCAGCGCCTCTCGGTGAGTTCGCCCGTCGCGCGCTCTTGCTTCCCGTGCTTTCCCGTGCCAAACCGAGCACCCTAGCCCCTAAACCGTGAACGCCGATGAGTTTCCCTCGCCGCCCGGCGATGGCGCCGCCGCCGGGGCACTTTGTTCCAGCAGGGGAACCCTTCTTCCCCCCTCGATCTAACGGACCGTCCAGATTGAATCCAACGGCTCACATCACCCGTACCCCTTCGGGGTGTGTTTTTATAAAGACACCCCTGCGCTCTTGATAAAGAACCCCTGCCTTTTTGAATATTAGAACCCGCAGTCCTCGGTTTGTTTTAATTTCAGATTTAAATTCGAAATTTGAAGTTCAGTCTATTTACAAGTTTGCCACTGGTTTCAATTGCTTATAACTTTTGCAAATTAACTCCGATTTGATCCGTTCAAGTTGCGTTAGATTCATAATTTCATAATCTATCTATTTATGCCACTGTTAGACAATTTTTCTAGCTTTTTAATCAGATCTATAGTTTAATCTTGTTTAGCTCATATAATCACCGTTTTAATTCCAATTTTTGTGATTCAAGCGTCACGTGTGATCCTAGCAATGCGTAGATTTGTTTTCTAAACTCTTTATCTTTGCTTTATGCTTGGTGTACTGTTCTAATCTATACTCTTGTTTGCTATGCATGATTGGATCGGATGCTTGTGTGTTGATTAATTGTGGAGTATAGACGGTGAGCAATACGTTGGTGATCGGGAATTTCTCGGACGAGCCGTATCACCAAGGATTTGTTGAGCAAGGCAAGTATAGCATGGGATCATCCTTGTTACCTATTCAACATGATTTGCTAAATTCATACTGCATGTGCTATCCTTGTTTACCATTAAGGTTATCCTAGTCAATTGATCTTGTACCTTGATTACCACGGGTTGATGCATGTGGTAGCTTTTGCTAGTGCTTAAAGAATAACCATGATGATCTGTAACTTGATTAATGTTATATGCAACAAAGGTATAAAACACGTTTTTTTAGCAACGGAGAATTAAAGGGTGAGAGTACTTGATGCTCTTGTCCTCCCTAAGGACTTATACGTAAGTGAGCACCGGGACTTACAAGTACAAACCGTGAGGGCTACATGGCTCGGCTTTAGTCAAGTATGAGGTTAATTTTCTAGCTTGTTAGAGGTAACCTTTATGGCGCAAAGGGGCATGCCATGATGGTTATAGTGCGGCCTCTGTCCTTATGTGTGTCTGGCTGCGGGTGTGAACCATTTGGAAGGGGGGGCTCTATTTTCGCTTGCCGTGGAAACCTCGCGGCCCTAACTTGTTAGACGACCCTTTGAAAGACTTCATAGTGAAACCCCTGCTATGCACCTCGGCAGTGTAATTTGGGAGTAATTAACCCAAGCATATGGGAATCACGACTCGCGGTGAAAGTGTACAACCTCTGCAGAGTGTTAAAAGCGATATATCAGCCGTGCTCTCGGTCATGGCGGCCTGGACTTCTTATTGAATAGTGTTTTGTGCGAAGGAGTTTTATGGTGAAAATTGTTGCTATTGTTTTTGCTATACTTTAATCATTGTTTACATGATCATATGGTTATCTGGTTTAATTGGGATTTATGCTACTTGTTGCTACTCATGTTTTTGCTAAAATTAAGATATGATAAAAGTTGCTAACCGCAATGCAACCATGTTAACCTCTTGAGCCTCATTAACCCCATGTTATATTTGTTAAGTACGACATGTACTTACGCTTGTTTATTTTATTACTTGGAAAATCCCGGATGGGTAACAGATAATCGTATCTATGAGGACTCGATGAGGACTACTAGTCTTGTGCTTCACCGGTTGGCGTCCCCCGTGGCTTTGGAGTCTATCGGAGTGCTAGTTATCTTATTTCGTTTTTATTTGAGACTTTGAATAAATTTATGTAATAAAGTACTATTCGTGATGTAATAAAGGCACCGAGCTTGATACTCCAGTGGTTTGTCTCTATATGTGTGTGATTGATCTACGGGCACACATATGGTTTTGTATTCAGTTTTTTATTCTTAAACTGGGTATGACAAATTGGTATCGAGCCGTGTCGATTGTAGAACATAAGCCTAGTTAGTAATGGTCGTTTATAGCTTCTTTGTCTCACTTATTTCATGCTTACAACATTATCTTGTTATTTGCTAAAATTTTATGCTATATCTCCTCATATTCATTTGCAAAAGTTATTGTTTCTATCTCTAACTTAATCTTTGTCTAACTACGTAGAATGGCACGCACCCGTCCAGTACCCCCCCCAAGCGCGTTGGAGGCTACCAACCACCCCGAGTTGTGCTTGCACCATTGGAGCCTGTGATGGAAGAGCCTGAAGAGGAAGTGCCCGCACTTTGTGGAGCCCTGAAGTGGAAGCGCCCGGACACTGTGGAGCCCGAGGTGGAGGTTATCCCCATCTCCGACGATGAAGAAGAAGCCATGGAGGAGCTCCAAGAGGAAGATGGTCTTTGGGGGCAACCCACAGCCGCCCCATCCCCACCACCACCACCACAAGATGGCGCAGGATGAAGATGATGATCTTCCCATGGGATGGACCAAGAGCCTCTACTTCGGACATGGGCATGATGATCACTACTACCATACTCACTGGTTGATCGATTCATGATTACTACCATGATCATTACAACCGTTGAGTATCACTGCTATGAGTATGTCCACCCTCTTGAGGATGCTTCTTTGGAAGACAACCGCTGTTCTCTCTACTTGGAGCAACGGGGTGAGAGGATTCAAGGTGGTTGGCTCCTACAAGCATCTAGCGTAGGCGTGCTACTCTTATTGCCGGTCTTGAAGCCGCAAATGCAGGAAGCTTATTTTGATCTTCGTGCGAGGCGCTTTCATGACATGGAAGAAGATGAGAACCGGTATCTCCCCCGTGCCGATATAGAGTATGGATGGGCAATGCTTGGGCCGGTTGGTGCTGATCCAACCACTCAATCACTTGTCCACTTTGCTCATGAGGTGATGAGGGAGAACACGCGTCTCAAGTATGAGTTGCATGCTCAACAAAAGGCCCGCAAGAGGAGCCAAAGGGATGGTGACAATCTTAGGGAGGAACTCCATCGTCCAAGGCGTTACAAGAAGCTTTACTAGCTTAGGAGTTGGAACCACCATTATCTTATCACGTTAGTGTTATGGTTGAGTCTAGTCGAGTCAAGTGTGTGCTTGTGAACTTTTAATGTTTGGATGATTATCATTATGCTTATGTTTGAGTTGGATCTTTGTTATGAGTGCTGGGAGATTGTGGGCATGTCCACAAGTCCCAATGTTTAAGAATTTTTAAGTTAGATTAATAAATGTTTAAGTTTGGGTCGGTTATATCGTTTTGCTGAAATCTGTCTCTGGAGCAGTCTGTGTTCTTTAGTTGATACCCGCCAACCTGTTCGTGCAAAATTTATGAAATTTTTATGAGAGTAACTAGACTTCAATATCTTTCACATGCCGCTGGAATCACCTTTTTATCAGTTATAGTTTGAGAGATATAATTGTTGGAGTTGAAGGTTTCTGCGCTGACAGCCTCTCTGGACAGAATTAAAGTTTTGTTGTTTTACTCCTAGTTAACGTCAGAATCTGGAAATCTCACCTGAACGAAAGTTGTAGATAATTTCTTAAGCTTTCCATCCATATATGCCACGACACATTTGATTATCTGTAGCTTGAGTTATGACTGAATTACTGTGCTGCTGTTGCATGGAGACGCCCAGAAACTTTCAGATTCAGTGTTTACTTGCATTAGTGATTCGTTTGGTTGGGTATATGCTAAACTTGAGCATTTGCTTTTGGAAACCAGATGGCAGCCAGGGGCAGAGGAGCTAGAGGGCGTAGGGGTGGTAGGGGTGCTGGCAACTATCCTCCACCTCCACCACCGCCACCGCCGACCATGGAACAGATGTTTGCAACACAAACTCAGTTGCTGCAGACCTTGGTGCAACACATCCAGAATCAACCAGTTGCACCACCGCCACCTCCTCCACCACCACCACCTAGGGACAAGCGTGGTGACTTCATGAAGGGTCGTCCGCCTGTGTTCTCTCACACTGCTGACCCACTAGAGGCTGATGACTGGCCGTGCGGTGGAGAAGCAACTGAACCTAGCACAGTGCAATGACCAGGAGAAGGTGCTCTATGGTTCCGGCCAACTGCAAGGATCAGCTCAGACCTGGTGGGAGTCCTACCAGTATAGCCATCCCCACCCCAATCAGATCACTTGGCAGGAATTCCGTGAGGCATTCAGGACTCACCACATCCCAGATGGTGAGATGGAGATCAAGAAGGAGGAGTTCCGCCGACTGAGGCAAGGTTCCATGACGGTGAGTGAATACCGTGATCGGTTCTCGCAGCTGTCCCGCTATGCTCCAGAAGATGTTGACAATGATGCCAAGAAGCAGGCACGCTTCTTGAAGGGACTCTACAATGATCTCAGGTTGCAGCTCTCTTCCAACATCTACCCCAACTTCCATGCATTGGTAGATCGTGCCATTGTGGTGGGCAACCTGCGCGCAGAGTTCAATGAGAAGGAGCAGAGGAAGAGGAAATGGCAGGGAGCACCCTCTGGGAACAACAACCGCACCCGCAATACTCAGGTGCAACCGTCCAAGTACCATGGTCCTCCTCCTCAGTGGAATCGCAATCAGAACCAGCAGCAACCTCAGTACCCGCAACAGAGTGGTGTTCAGCGTCCACCCCAGCAGTTTGGCAATCAGGCACCTCGTCCAGGAAATCCCAACAACACCCCCATGAAGAACAGTGCACCTAATACCCCCAATAGGTGCTATATCTGCGGTGAGGCTGGTCACTTGTCTTACAATTGCCCCAAGAAGCAGAACCCGCAGACACCCCAGAACCAGAGCAACAACCAGAAGGTGAACAACCGGATGACCATTGTTGGGAAGGTGAATCATGTGGCGACTGATACTGTCCAGGAAGCACCAGAAGTCATGCTCGGTACGTTCAGTGTCAATTCCATCTCCGCTACTGTTCTTTTTGACTCTGGAGCTTCGCATTCTTTTATCTCGCATATTTTTATCCAAAAGCATGGCATCCCAGTATGTGCTCTGAAAAATAACTTCATAGTAAATTCACC
Organism: Chrysopogon serrulatus; assembly: GCA_015844335.1. Classification (NCBI taxonomy): domain Eukaryota; kingdom Viridiplantae; phylum Streptophyta; class Magnoliopsida; order Poales; family Poaceae; genus Chrysopogon; species Chrysopogon serrulatus. Next base: position 60,231 of record JADLZL010007333.1, read on the forward strand.
GGGTGGAAGTATGTCGGCACAGTATAAATGTCCGGCAGCTAGTCTGTCTATAAGGGGGGTAGACTTCAAGGTTTGCCCGATAGTGTTGAGAAAAATTTGGGATTGACTTGATCCGGGTATGGACTGGATGAAAAAGCACAAGGTGGTAATTCAGTGTCAAGAGAAAGTGGTTGTTCGACAACGCCAAGTGGAGGCGTAATCGGTGTTGATGTGGCGGTGCGGCCTCAACCTACCGCCATCATGAACCAGCTTGAATGGAGGTGATCACCGGCCAGAACGCAGCGTAGTGGAAGAGTTTTCGGATGTGTTTCCGAGGATTTGCCGGGTATGCCACCCGACCGAGACATTGAATTTATTATTGAGCTTTTGCCCGGTACTCCACCTATTGCTAAGCGTCCATATAGAATGGGGGGTACCTGAATTAGAAGAGTTAAAGAAACAATTAAAAGAATTGTTGGAAAAAGGTTTTATTCGCCCTAGTTCTTCACCCCGGGAGCACCAGTTATATTTGTTGATAAGAAGGATGGTACTCGGAGGATGTGTGTTGACTATAGATCACTTAATGAGGTTACTATCAAGAACAAGTATCCCTTGCCTAGAATTGATGACTTATTTGATCGGTTGAGAGGTGCTTGTGTTTTCTCTAAGATTGATCTGCGATCCGGATACCATCAACCGAAGATTCGAGCTAGTGACATACCTAAGACTGCATTCACTACCGGGTATGGGTTATATGAGTACACGGTGATGTCTTTTGGGCTTACCAATGCTCCCTCGCATACTTTATGTACTTGATGAACAAGGTGTTTATGGAATACTTGGATAAGTTTGTTGTGGTATTCATTGATGATATACTGGTATTCTCCAAGAATGAGGAAGAACATGCTGAACATTTGAGGTTGGTCTTACAGAAGCTCAGAGAACACCGGTTGCCAGGCGAAGCAAGCAAGTGTGAGTTCGGCTGAAGGAGGTTTCTTTCCTTGGTCATGTTGTCTCCAATGGTGGTATTGCGGTGGATCCTAGCAAGGTGAAGGATGTTTTGGATTGGACACCACCTACTATCATCACCGAGATCCGGAGTTTTCTTGGATTGGCCGGATATTACCGGAGGTTCATTGAAGGTTTCTCCAAGCTTGCCAAGCCTATGACTGCACTACTGGAGAAGAATGCTAAGTTTGTATGGTCTTCTGCGTGTCAGTCTAGCTTTGAGGAGTTGAAGAAGAGGTTGACTACAGCACCGGTATTGATACTACCAGACTTGAGCAAAAATTTCTCGATCTATTGTGATGCGTCTCGTCTTGGTTTGGGATGTGTTCTCATGCAAGAAGGAAGAGTAGTGGCTTATGCATCGAGGCAGCTAAGGAAGCATGAGTTGAATTATCCTACTCATGATTTGGAGTTAGGCTGCAGTGGTTCATGCTTTGAAGATATGGAGGCACTATCTTATTGGGCATAAGAGTGACATATACACCGATCACAAGAGTTTGAAGTACATTTTCACTCGGTCGATTTGAACTTGAGGCAACGCCGATGGTTGGAATTGATCAAGGACTATGATGCGGAAGTGCACTATCACCTGGAAAGGCCAATGTTGTAGCCGATGCTCTTAGCGTGAAGAGCTACGCCAATGGGATTCGGACCACGCCCGTGCCTAAGGAGTTGTGTCTGCCGAGATGGAACATCTCAACTGGGTTTGGTTAATAGTACAGTGGAGTTGGTAGTTGAGCCGACTCTAGAGCAAGAAATCCGCAAGGGTCATTTGGAAGATGTGAAACTAAAGGAGATTGCTGAAAATATAGTGATTGGCAAAGCACGGATTCCGATTGGATGACAATGGGACCCTTTGGTTCGGGAAGAGGATATGTGTACCTTTGTGAAAGCTATCCGTGATGCAATTCTGCGAGAAGCCCATGAGTCCGCTTTTATTCTATACACCGGGAAGTACCAAGATGTACTTGGATTTGAAAGAGAAGTACTTGGTGGTATGGACTGAAAAAGAGATGTGGCGAGTATGTAGCCTTGTGTGACACTTGTCGAGGGTCAAAGCCGAACATCAACGACCCGGGGGGTTACTACAGCCTATGAAGATACCCGAGTGGAAGTGGGAAGAAGTTGGTATGGATTTTATAGTTGGATTGCCACGGACTCGAGAGAGGGTATGACTCGATATGGGTAATAGTGGATCGGTTGACTAAAGTTGCTCACTTTATACCGGTCAAAACTACTTACAATGGACATAAGTTAGCAGAATTGTATATGGAAAGGATTGTGAGTCCTGCATGGTGTTCCAAAGAAGATCGTGTCGCATGAGGTTCTCGATTCACATCACAATTCGGAGGAGTGTACATGAGTCACTTGGGACAAAACTGAATTTCAGTTCCGCGTATCATCCTCAGACTGATGGCCAGACTGAAAGAACAAATCAGATATTGGAGGATATGTTGAGAGCTTGTGCATTGCAGCACGGTACTAGCTGGGATAGCAGCTTGCCTTATGCGTAGTTCTCATACAACAACAGATTATCGAAGAGTCTCAAGATGGCACCATTTGAAGCTTTGTATGGTCGCAAATGGGACAACCGCTGTTTTGGAATCAAACAGAGAGAGTCAAGTGTTTGGACCGGATGTTTCAAAGATGCTGAAAAGCAAGTGAGAATGATCGGAGATAACTTGAGAGTGGCACAGTCTCGTCGTAAGAGTTACGCCGATACTAGAAGACGGAACGGTGTTTCAAGTAGGTGACTATGTCTATTTGAAAGTGTCACCTATGAGAAATGTGAAGAGGTTTAACATGAAAGGGAAGTTAGCCCCAAGGTATATTGGACCTTTCAAAGTTCTTGAGAGACGTGGAGAAGTGGCTTATCAACTAGAGTTGCCAAAGCATTGTCGTGTGCATGATGTGTTCCATGTGTCACAACCGAAGAAGTGTTTCTTGAGTACCGAGGAACAGATACCTCCGGAAGAGATTGTTTGTTAGTGATGATGACGACTTATGAGGAGTATCCGGTGAGAATTTTGGAGACCGCAGAGCGAGTCACTAGGAGCAGAGTCATCAAGATGTGCAAAGTACAGTGGAACCGGTATTCGAGGATGAGGCAAACGGGAAAGAGAAGATGATCCGAGAAAGTCATATCCACAAATTTGTTTGAGTAAGCATGCGCAATTCTCGAGGACGAGAATTAGATAAGGGGGTAGAATTTGTAACACCCCAAATTCGAATTTTGAAATCAAATTGAATTTGGATTTAATTATGCAATTGTGTGTGCATTTAATATGGTTAATAAACAAATTTTATCAAAATAAAATCAAATATAAGTTAGTAACTTGTTTCATGCATGCATCTTTGGTGCATTCTATTTTGTATTGCCCGAGTTTTCAATTTTGAAATTGGTTTTGAGTTTGAAATTCAAATTGGCTTTGAAATAAAAAAGAAAAGAGAAAGGAAAAAACTTACCTTGGCCCGCCCTGACCCCAAAGAACCAACCGGCCGGTCCTCTCTCTCCCTCCTTTCTATCGTGCGGCCCGGCAAAGGCCGCCCAAGCAGCCCAACGCCCTCCCCCCCCCCCCTTGTTGGCGCCCGGCGTGGGGGCCAAATTGCCGCCGGCCGCACCCGCCCCTTCCTTCTTCTACCTCCGTCACCTTCCAAAAATGGAAGTCCCGCCTTCCTTCCATGGCGGGCTCGGATCGAGCTCAATCTCGGCCTTTTTCATCGATGGCGCGGCCTTCGGGCTATAAAAGCCGGCGCCCCGCACATCACCGCCTCCACCTTGCCCTCTTGCGGCCCGCCAAGGCTCGGGAAGCGGCAGCAGCCCGCGGAACCTAGCCGTCCGCCGCCCGATCGCCGTCGAGCCTCTCCGCCGTCGCTACGCCCCCGAGCCGCCCGCCGCCGTTTGTCGTCGCCCGTCGCGGCTTGCCCGACCTCCGAGCCCGCCGGGCGCCTACGGTGAGTTCGCCGTCCGCGCTCTTGCTTCCCGTGCTTTCCCGTGCCAAACCGAGCACCCTAGCCCCTAAACCGTGAACGCCGATGAGTTTCCCTCGCCGCCGGCGATGGCGCCGCCCGCCGGGGCACTGTTTCCGCCGGGGGAACCCTTCTTCCCCCCTTCGATCTAATCACGGACCGTCGGATTGAATCCAACGGCTCACATCACCCCGTACCCCTTCGGGGTGTGTTTTTTATAAAGACACCCCTGCGCTCTTGATAAAGAACCCCTGCCTTTTTTGAATATTAGAACCCGCAGTCCTCGGTTTGTTTTAATTTCAGATTTAAATTCGAAATTTGAAGTTCAGTCTATTTACAAGTTTGCCACTGGTTTCAATTGCTTATAACTTTTGCAAATTAACTCCGATTTGATCCGTTCAAGTTGCGTTAGATTCATAATTTCATAATCTATCTATTTATGCCACTGTTAGACAATTTTTCTAGCTTTTAATCAGATCTATAGTTTAATCTTGTTTAGCTCATATAATCACCGTTTTAATTCCAATTTTTGTGATTCAAGCGTGCCTCGTGTGATCCTAGCAATGCGTAGATTTGTTTTCTAAACTCTTTATCTTTGCTTTATGCTTGGTGTACTGTTCTAATCTATACTCTTGTTTGCTATGCATGATTGGATCTGGATGCTTGTGTGTTGATTAATTGTGGAGTATAGGCGGTGAGCAATACGTTGGTGATCAGGAATTCTCTGACGAGCCGTACACCAAGGATTTGTTGAGCAAGGCAAGTATAGCATGGGATCATCCTTGTTACCTATTCAACATGATTTGCTAAATTCATACTGCATGTGCTATCCTTGTTTACCATTAAGGTTATCCTAGTCAATTGATCTTGTACCTTGATTACCCCGGGTTGATGCATGTGGTAGCTTTTTTGCTAGTGCTTAAAGAATAACCATGATGATCTGTAACTTGATTAATGTTATATGCAACAAAGGTATAAAACACGCTTTTTAGCAACGGAGAATTAAAGGGTGAGAGTACTTGATGCTCTTGTCCTCCCTAAGGACTTATTCGTAAGTGAGCACCCGGGACTTACAAGCATAAACCGTGAGGGCTACATGGCTCTGGCTTTAGTCAAGTATGAGGTTAATTTTCTAGCTTGTTAGAGGTAACCTTTATGGCGCAAGAGGGGCATGCCATGATGGTTATAGTGCGGCCTCCTGCCCTTATGTGTGTCTGCTGCGGGTGTGAACCATTTGGAAGGGGGGCTCTATTTCTGCTTGCCGTGGAAACCTCGCGGCCCTAACTTGTTAGACGACCCTTTGAAAGACTTCATAGTGAAACCCTGCTATGCACCTCGGCAGTGTAATTTGGGAGTAATTAACCCAAGCATATGGGAATCACGACTCGCGGTGAAAGTGTACAACCTCTGCAGAGTGTTAAAACTGATATATCAGCCGTGCTCTCGGTCACGAGCGGCCTGGACTTCTTATTGAATAGTGTTTTGTGCGAAGGAGTTTTATGGTGAAAATTGTTGCTATTGTTTTTGCTATACTTTAATCATTGTTTACATGATCATATGGTTATCTGGTTTAATTGGGATTTATGCTACTTGTTGCTACTCACTTTGCTAAAATTAAGATATGATAAAAGTTGCTAACCGCTGTAGAACGTGGTCGGCCTCTTGAGCCTCATTAACCCCATGTTATTCTTGTTAAGTACGACATGTACTTACGCTTGTTTATTTTTATTACTTGGAAAATCCCGGATGGGTAACAGATAATCGTATCTATGAGGACTCGATGAGGACTACTAGTCTTGTGCTTCACCGTTGACGTCCCCCGTGGCTTTGGAGTCTATCGGAGTGCTAGTTATCTTATTTCGTTTCATTGAGACTTTGAATAAATTTATGTAATAAAGTACTATTCGTGATGTAATAAAGGCACCGAGCTTGATACTCCAGTGGTTTGTCTCTATATGTGTGTGATTGATCTCGGGCACACATATGGTTTTGTATTCAGTTTTATTCTTAAAACCGGGTATGACAGATTCACCTTTGTAACCAACATTGTTGAGGTCCACTGTTGTCATTCCATAGTCTTTGTCAACTGTTACCCCGCCTCCGGTATTCTTGACCCATTGGCACCGGAACAATGGGACTTTAAAATTAGGTGCGTAGTCTAGTTCCCAAATCTTCTCTCTGCAGCCATAATATGTTTGTCTGTTTCCATTCGGGTCGGTGGCGTCTACGCGAACCCTTGCTTTTGGTTCGTGCTTTTTTTTATCTTGGCCTCGGGTGTAAAATGTATTTCCATTTATCTCGTACCCTTTGTACGTGAGGATGTGCTATGATGGTTGCCTAGCCAACAAATATAATTGCTCATCAATCTGGTCATTACCCCGACATTCTTTTTCGTAACCAATCCTTTGAAAGTGTCCATGTCCGACGCATAAGCCAAGCTTCATTCTTCTCTCGGGAACTGGGATCGTAGAAAGTCCTTGTGTTTCGTGACATACGGCTCCACCACGGATGAGTTTTGAGGAACAGTGTAGTGTGCTTTATTGAAATAATCGTCCCCCCGCACCGATGTATGTTTTCTTTCCTATTGTTCCCTTTCGGTCGGTCTCCCTCGTGTCGCGATTCGGGGAACACCAATTGGGTCAAGTTCGGGAATGAATTCAACACGTAACTCAATGACCTCCTCTCGTCCCCATAGCCCTCTGTGATGCTTCCTTCTCCGGCCGAGCACACTGGTGAACATATTTCTTTAGGACTCCCATAAATCTCTCGAAGGGAAACATATTATGTAGGAACACAGGACCAAGAATATTGATCTCCTTGACCAGATGAACTAGGAGGTGTGTCATGATATCAAAGAAGGATGGAGGGAACACTAACTCAAAGCTGACATGACATTGAATCACATCATTCTATAGAGCAGCAAGTTCCAGTGGATTGATTGCCTTCTGAGAAATTGCATTGAGGAATGCACATAGCTTAACGGTGGCCAGACGTGCATGTGGAGGTAGAATTCCTCTTAATGCAACTGGAAGCAATTGCGTCATAAGCACATGGCAGTCATGTGACTTTAAGTTCAGAAATTTCTTCTCGGACACATTTATTATACCTTTTATATTAGAGGAGAATCCAGATGGGACCTTGATCTTTGCTTAAGCATTCAAACATGATTTCTTTCTCTTCATTGCTAAGAGTATAGCTAGCAGGTCTTAAATATTGGCGTCCATCATGTCTTCTGCGGATGCAGGTTGTCTCACTCTTCCATGCTTGTTGCAAGTCTTGTCGTGCTTCAGGTGAATCCTTAGGCTTCCCATACACACCCATAAATCCTAGGAGGTTCACACAAAGATTCTTTGTCAGGTGCATGACGTCGATCGCATTTCGGACCTCTAGGACTTGCCAATAGGGTAGCTCCCAAAATATTGATTTCTTCTTCCATATGGGTGCATGACCCGCTGCATCTTTTGGAACTGGTTGGCTGCCCTGTCCCTTACCAAAAACTACTTTCACATCCTTAACCATCTCAAATACATCTTCTCCAGTTCTGTGATGAGGCTTGCATCGGTGGCCTGCCTTACCTTTAAAATGCTTGCCTTTCTTTCTAACTGGGTGATTCATAGAAAGAAATCGACGATACCCAAGGTACACGACCTTTCTGCAGTTTTTCAAATATATACTATCAAGGTCATCAAAACAGTGTGTGCATGCATTATATCCCTTGTTTGACTGCCCTGAAAGATTACTTAGAGCAGGTCAATCATTGATTGTCACAAACAACAGTGCTCGCAGGTCGAAGTGTTCCTGTTTGTACTCATCCCACATACGAACACCTGAGTTGCTCCATAAAAGTAGGACTTCTTCAATTAATGGCCTTAGGTAGACATCAATGTCATTGCCCGGTTGCTTTGGGCCTTGGATGAGCACCGGCATCATAATGAACTTTCGCTTCATGCATAACCATGGAGGAAGGTTGTAGATACATAGTGTAACAGGCCAAGTGCTATGACTCTTTGCTTCTGCTCACCAAAAGGATTCATACCGTCCGTACTTAAAGCGAACCTCAAGTTTCTTGCGTCTTTTGCAAACTCTGGAAATTTCCTGTCTATTGCTCTCCACTGGGACCCATCAGCAGGGTGTATCAACATGTTGTCTACCTTACGGTCTTCTTTGTGCCACCGCAACAACTTTGCAGGGTCCTTGTTTCTGAAAAGACGTTTCAGACGTGGTATTATAGGAGCATACCACATAACCTTTGTAGGGATTTTCTTCCTGGGACGTTCTTCCCCCTCAACATCGCTAGGGTCATCGCGCCTGATCTTATACCGTGATGCTTTACATACGGGGCATTCATCTAAATTCTCCTAGTCCTTGCCATGATACAGGATGCAGTCGTTAGGACATGCATGTATCTTCTAGATTTCTAATCCCAAAGGACAGACGACCTGTTTTTCTTCGTACGTAGTGGTGGGCAATTCATTAGGGTTCGGAAGCATCTTTTTTTGGATCTTCAGTAATTATCCAAATGCCTTATCGGATACACCATTCTGTGCCTTCCATTTCAACAACTCGGTGTTGTACCTAATTTTTTTGCCCATTTTGGACGGATGGGTATAGTAATTTCTTGTGATCTTCTACCATGCGGTCAAACTTTGCCTTCTCTTTTTCACTTTCGTATTCTTTTGTGCATCACGAATGGCATCACCAAGAGCATCATCTTCAGCGGTGTGCCTTACGCATCTCCCTCTTCTTGACTTCTCCCATTGCTATATCATCGAAGCCACCGAATTGAGCAATAATGTCGTCGGGCTCCAGTTGTTCTTGTTCTTCTTCACATTCTTCCATCATTATCCCAGTTTCTCCATGCTTGGTCCAATAAATATAGCTTGGCATGAAACCCGACTTCAACAAATGTGAGTGAATATTTCTAGAGCTAGTATATTCCTTCAAATTCTGACACAAGGCACATGGGCAACGTATGAATCCATCCCGCTTGTTTTCCTCGGTCACTTTTAAGAAATAATGCACACCATCAATGAATTCTTTGGAGCGGCGATCGGTATTGTACATCCAATGACGTGTCATTGTCTACATTGCAATATAAAGTATTATAAGTTCCTAATTTTTACTACAGTAAAAATGAAAGTAACAAATAACCTAAAATTCTCTATTTCTAATTTTTCTCAACAAGCAAAATTAAAAAAAACACCAAAGTTCTCTATTTCTCTAACTAATCATGAAATATGGTAGGCATACTAGTTATAATTAACTAATTAACCCGGTCACAAATTGTAAATTAATGTATGATAAGTTTCTAATTTTTATAAAGAAATAAAAGTAATAAATAACCTAAAATTCTCTATTTCTAATTTTTCTAAACAAGCAAAATTAAAAAACACCAAAGTTCTCTATTTCTCTAAATAATCAAGAAATTTGGCAGGCATACTAGTTATAATTAACTAATTAACCCGGTCACAAATTACAAATTAATGTATGATAAGTTTCTAATTTTTATAAAGAAATGAAAGTAACAAATAACCTAAAATTCTCTATTTCTATTTTTTTCTAAACAAGCAAAACTAAAAAAAATACCAAAGTTATTTATTTTTCTAACTAATCATGAAATGTGGCATGCATACTAGTTTAAATTAACTAATAAACCCGATCATAAATTGCAAAATAAAGTATTATAAGTAACTAACTAACACATAACCTAAAATTCTCTATTCTTATTTTTCCTAAACAAAATTTATATTCATACTTAGTTATAATTAAATAATCCTTCAAATGTATTATTTATACTTAGTTATAATTAACTAATTAACTAGATCACAAATTATAAACTAAAGTATTATCAAATGTTAATTTTTAAAAAACTAATTATAATAAAAAACCATAAATTTAGTATTTTCTAACTAAACCATAAAATATGGTAGACATAATAGTAATAAATGGTGTATACTAATTTTTTAGAGTCTTAATTGTAGTTATCTACATCTCATATTTAAACGATGAAGTGATTGGAGTTTAAAATAATGTAGAAATCAAAAAATAAAAAAACACATGCATAACACCACAAAATGAGATACGCTGTTGCTAAAACTTGAGAAGATGAAGTTAGTAACCTCTAAACAAGAAAATGACGGCGTAGAAGTGACGAAATGAATCAATGGCTGGAGATGTGAGCAAGAACCAAGCAAGAACACCTGAAGAACAAAGAACAATGGTGAGCTCGGGCTCGGCCAGAGGAGGAAGAAGGATTCAAATATGGGGGGGAGGATTTAATCCCGGTCTTTAACACCAACCGGGACTAAAAGGCCAATCTTTAGTCGGCTGGAGTCACACAAAGGACAATACCTTTAGTCCGGTTGGGGACACCAACCGGGACTAAAGATTGGCCTTTAGTCCCGGTTGGTGTTACCAACCGGGACTAAAAGTCCCCACCGCGCATGTCAGACAACGTAGCCGTTGGGAAGGGGACTTTTAGTCCCGGTTGGTGTTCCTAACCGGGGCTAAAGGTGTTTTTAGTCCCGGGCGCAATGTTTACGGGAGCTAATGTTCATTTTTGTCAGGTGACCAAAGGCCTGTTCTGTAGCAGTGATAGGTAGAGTGAACTCAAGCCACAAAGGTGTTTTGCGTTATCTCCTATCAGACAGGCTCCGATGAAACAACTTCCCTCGTAGAAGATGTTTTTCAACTTCTCTCACATGCACAATTCTCTCCATGTAAAGCTAGGTGAAGCTAAAAATACGTTTCTCCACCTCTCTCTGTGCTATTATCTCTGAGAATATTACCAATTTTTTTTTTGAAAACAGCTTTAGTTTGCTGCTCTAAACCTAAAAAACTGCTTCACTAATAAAGCTAAGTAGAGCTGTACCAAAGCCCTAAATAAAAAAATAAGACATATATACACCAGCAAATACCACATACGCTTGGAATGCCAATGCAAGTATCATTTGAACCGAGTTTAAATCAGTCGTGACCTATTTTCAAGATCAATAGGGCCTTTTAAAGTTGACAACTTAAGATGAAATTCGTACTACATTTTAATCACATTATTTAGAAAGTTCATTTAAGAACCTCACATCCCTACTTTAATTTCTTTTGTCAAAGTATACCTGCCGCCCAGTTTGTTTGGCCGTCGCAGTCGTCGGGCCGTCACAATAATTCAGCGTTGGCAGTTAACACTTACTAATTGATAGTAATATCGATGTGAGCTAGTGCGTGTTCTTTATAAAAACGCATAGTACGTAGTAGGCCAGTATAGCTCACCGTCGTCGCTGGACGCCACGCCGTCGTGACCTCTCATCTGGCTCCTTCCCGTTCTGCGTGACGTACGTCTGGTGAGGCTACCACTCTTGAATCCTAAACTGGCCACTGACATTTTCTTTCAGAAAAGATTGTAAACTAAAATCCACGCGCATGTTTCTTCTTTCTTCTTCTTTTTGTTTGGATACGTAAATTAAAGCCTCTCTCTCTCTCTGTGTCTCTCTCTCAGAACTCGGAATACTCTTGCAGCAGTACTCTTCCATGTTTTTTTAGGAATCAGTACACTCTTCCTCTTAATTGCTAGGCCGCTTGGTTCAATTGTCTGCAGGTTCTCAGTATGTATAACAGCATGGACATGATAAATGGTAGTGCAGTGTCATCCTTCATTGCACTTGTTTTCATTGCTACAGTAATCACCAAGGTTGCATGGGGAAGAATAACGGCCACACGCAATAACCTGCCTCACCCACCTGCGGTTACCGGCAGTTCAATCATTCTACTTTTACACACACTTCTTAGTAAGGGTTTCCGAGCCATGCTTCACGAGCAATACACAAAGTTAGGAAGTGTATTTACAATAAGTTTCTTTGGAATGAAAACAACATTTCTGATTGGACCAGAGGTGTCGGCTCATTTTTATCAAGGATTGGAGTCAGAGATTAGTCATGGCAAGATCCTTGAGTTCACTGTGCCCATGCTTGGCAAAGAGGTCGGCTATGGTGTAGACATCACCACCCGAACTGAGCAGAATCGCTTCTATGTTGATGCCCTAAAACCATCTAAGTTGAGGTGCCATGTTGCTCCCATGCTTCACGAAGTGGAAGTAAGTAACATAACATGCCTGTTTCATTCCTTATACACACACGCCACACACGTGATGTCCTGAGAGAAAATTAATGCAATTATAACAAGATATTATAGTTACAATCTTACATATGCATTAATTAATTTTCTAAAAAGCATCCATCTTTTCATTAGTAAGATCAATTGAGCAAGAACAAACAATGAAATAATTAATTGAGGATTTTGTAGACAACCATCAAAATATTTTTGGCATGATATATAAAGTAGTTTTGGAGTTGGCTCTCATGTAAGTAGATATCCTGTACGGTTGTGTTTCTTTTCATTGCCTGAAATGAAACCTTGTCTAGTGTAATTGCCAGGATAAAAGTTAAAATTTCAAAATTTCTGTATTTCTTATTTAGTTTGGAGTGTATTCGTTCTGAAATTCTTTCTTTTTAGAAAGATGGATAATATATTCTCAAAAAAGGTTTATGATAACTGGTGAAAAGGATATAATAACATCAACATATGTCAAGAGAAATTTAGCTCATTGTCTTTTCTCAAACTTTCCATTATACGATGCATGAGCATATTCTTTGTTTACAAATTAATTATTTAGTGCGAGGCTTGATAAGGTCCTGTGTTATTGTCTAGCTGTACTACTGTACACTGCGAGCAGACTAAATATCAGAGGAGCAACGGAGGTGTGTAGAGCTAGTGGGTGGTTGCGTACCACTATCTTTTCATTTAGTTGATCCCTCTAGTCACACACAGAGAAGACATATTTTCTATAAAACAGTTCAGTTGCCAAACTTTTCAGATTTGACTAAAGATATATTTTAAAACATTTAGTCAGGAGGCGTGATAAGGATATCAAAGATTTGCCTTGAAAAGTACTAATATATATAATATCAAATCTTTGGGGGTAGGATATTTTATTAAAAAATGTAGTGTGGGCATATTAAAATATTGAAGGCCGTGTCATTATTATATTATTCGGAGTATCTAAGTTTTTTTGCTCTTTGCAAGTATAAATATTTGTTGCTCTGTTTTTTATAGTCATGCATTGGTACACAGAAATACTTTGCAAAATGGGGACAGCAAGGTATTGTTGATAGAGTAAAATGCATGGTTGGTCCATTAACTTATGAGAGTGTATCGATTTGGTCCATCAGGTTTGAAAGTACATTTTTGGGTCCAAAACCTTAATTGTTAGTGCTTAAAGAGTCCATATCTTTTGTTTTATATTTTTATTTTACAGAAAACCCCTCTCAATTTCTTTTTCTTTCACATATATACCCTTTCATGCACACGCTGTCTCTACACTACTACTGAAAGAAAACCTTTCTGGCGGCGCTAGAGGCATTTGTACAGGCGGCCGAGCCCACCGCCTGTACTAGGGTCGTACTAATCGGCCCACAAGATGCAGGCGGCACGGCGTGAGCCGCCCGGTGAAAATTTGGTTTTCACAGGCGGCTCACATTGTCGGCCGCTTTGTGTAAATAGGAATTTACACAGGCGGCCGACAATGTGAGCCGCCTGTGAAAACAAATTTTTCCTTGGCGGCTCACTCACGGCGTGAGCCGCCTGTGTAATTAATTTTTTTTTGTTTCAAATATTAATATTTGCCTCCACACTGTGCTATATATATATATATATATATATATATATATATATATATATATATAAGATATGCAAACATGAACTATAAAATTGCATCATATATACAACACATATTAATATTATAGATATATACACATAGAATCAAACATTAACCATAAAATTACATATATACACGTCAATGCATGTTATCTGCACAACCTTATAGTGTTTACATGTCATTTCGTTTCAAATTTAGACCTGCTAGGTCTGTCAGCACTCTAAACCTATCACTTGCTAAATCCCCCTTTTCATCAAAATATGCTCCTTTACTTGGAATTATTTCTCTCATAATGAAACCGCACAAATCTGCCACTATATTTTCCATAGTGGACATTGTAAAGGGCACGTCCTTTCCTTCCCTTCTCGGCTGTAAGCAAAGTTTAAAAGCATCATTGACACATGTCCAATATTAATATTTGCAACTTTAATGAGATAACTTCATACATAGATATTATTTACCATATTTTTGTCCCCCGACGTATCGCCCTTTGCCTTATAAACTCACACACGTAGTATCCACAATAGACCGATCCAGGTGGTTGCTTGTGGCACTATATAATGAGCAACAGATTATTTTAAAATTATCATGCCTCGTGTATTATTTAAATGATGATATGTGTTTAGACAACTTACCGGATAATGGTGTTGTATCGTCAACGGTACACTAGGATCTTTACGGGCGTCGTCGACCGGCCCTTTTGTTTCTTATAAAACCGCCATGCCCTATAGTTATGGAATATAAAACACTAAAGTTATTTAGAGACTCTAAATCATATAAGTACAAATATAATCGCATGTTGGCTCACCTTTCTAATTGAACCAAGAATGGTTGATACGACTCAGGAGGATAATGTAAAGAATCTAGGACAAGCACCCTCCCTTGGAATGGATAAATATAAAAAACAATCCAATGGTCCTTTGCATGAATAAACGAGTGAGCGACACATGTACTTAGGGTTAACACGATAATTTGAAATGCATTATACGAGGTCACGCTTACCCAAAATTGTAGGGTGCCAATATAAAATCCCTGTACCTATATCTCAGCATTGCTCTACCGATATAGAGGGCATATTGGTCCTCGTATTTCTGTTGCAATTTCTTTACAGCTCCTGCAAATTGTTCTGGTGTTTTGTCCTTCTCTATCTTTGCTCTATCTTCATTTGTAAGTACAAATTTATGCATATTTTCTTGTAACCTGATTGGACTCAGGTAACCGACCATCGATCCTGTAGTTAACGATCTCTGCTCGTGGTCTTGCAAACTACATACAACATCCACATATTAGAGTTTATCACATTCCAAATTTAATAATAACAATGTGTGTGCATGAGTGATACTTACAGGCACCAGATTGTAATGAGTTGGACGTCAAGTTTTCTATAGTTCAACAGTAGGTGCATGTCATCGAAGGTAACAAATGCCCCGCTTCTTTCCGTGCCAGTAGCAAACACGTCTGCTGGTATATCAACACTAACTGCATGCAGGCCAGCATTCACTGCTCTCATGTACCAGTCATGAAACCTTTTTATCGTCCATGGACCCTTTTCAAGCACCGTCCATTGCAGCATAGGCCTTCCGGGCACATAGTCATGGGGGACATTGACATAATCATCAACCGTTGGCTTTCTTATATCCTTAAGGGTCAATGGTGCATCTGATGGTGGTTCGACATGTATATCGCCACTTGGGGCTTCCTTTGTTGGTGGCACGGCTTCAGCTGCTTGGCCGGTGGCTTCCTTATTCTGTGACGGTTCGAGCTCAATGACTCGTGCCGTCCGGCTGATTTCAAGCCCTTTCGAGAAATAGAGGCGTGCCAAATTTGCTTTCCCCTTTTTGGCTCATAGGGAGAAACCAATTTTGGAATTGGAAATTTCCTCTTCTTGGTGGCCGGTGCTTGTGGGGGAGTTTTCTCTGCTTTCTCCCGCTTTGGTGGTGGCGGGGGAGTTTGCTCATCTTCATTCTGCTTTGGTGCTTGCGGAGGAGTTTGCTCTACCTCTTTTTCCAGTGTCGTGTCCTTCTTGGCTGGAGGAGTCTGCTGCTCAGGCACGTTCTCGGCTGGCCCCTCGAGCTCATCCAGCGAGAATGATAGATCATGTATTGGGGATGACGACCGTGGCTCATAAATGTATGGAGATGCTGGAGCATGCATTGGCGATGGTGATTGTCGACTTGTTTCGGCCTCTTGGGATGCTTCATGCACTGGTGGAGAGGGTGCCGATGGTGGATCAATCAACCTTACGTACCGTCTCGGCCATTGTATGAAGTTCTTGATTGCTTGTCCAAGCTTCTCTATACCCTCAGAGGTCGGGATGTCGATGAAGTCGTCTTCATATCCACTCTCGACCGTCAACACTTCGACCCTGCAGTATGCTGATTCCATCTCGACACCATGGAACCTACGTCCAGGTATAGCATATCCTGTGGCCACTTGCTTTGTATGCTGATTCCTGAGGCCATATCCAATTAGCAATGAGCAAGGCCAAGGTTTATCAATATCGTCAACTGGATAATGGTCCGGATTTGATGTTGACGCTATACTGCTTGGAAATAGCATAGATTGTGTGGCCATCTCCTGGCTACCCAAGGGTTGAGCTGGGACAGGCTGCATACATGAAGGAGCTTGTGATGACATCGTTGAGCAGAACATTTGCTCCCGCCAACCGCTTCATCACTTCAGGATCGGGGTTTTTCACGAAATCTTCCATCAAATCCTTAAACTTTTGGGCTGACTCTTTGCTCAAAAAAAAAAATTCTTCATATCCATCTTATGTCGTTTCTCTTTTCTTATATATGGCTTTCCACTCTTCGCCAAACCCTTCTTTCCAGGTGGTTCTGGATGAGACGCCCCGTACACGGCCTGGATGCTCGGGGTTACCTACAACAAAATATTTCATGTCAGTGTTGATTTCTATTTTACTCGAACAAAATGGAAAATTTAATTCTGTTACCTAGAGCATGGGAAAGGCTGTCCCCTCCCCCTCTGTGACTTGAAGGCACTGTCTTTTCCAGGTTTGTTGCTTCCAAAACCTTCTCGGCAAGCGGCCCGATCTCATCGGGACGGAGATCTCATCGCTCTCATCGGTGTTTGCCTTCCGCGCCTTGAAGCCAATTCGCACCGTTCGGCACTATATCGGTCAATGCCAACTTGCCCTCTCTCCTCTTTGCTTCGTCTTACGCCCTCCATTTAGGAATCTTGGTCTTGTAGCCACCGGTGCCGAGGTGGTGATGGTAAATGTTCTTCTTCGCAAGTTCCGAGGCGGCTTGGCTCTTAGCCTTGGAGTCATCGGAGTTTTTATTTTTACTAAAACGTGCCCCTTGTTCCGCTGTGATAGGGTACCGCTTCGTCGGGTCCCGCCCCTTCTGCGACCACTTTTTATTCATATCGTGCCTATAATTCCGGAATGATATTGCACACCTTTGCTTCATGACATGACCCTTCACCAAACCTTCTGTTCCCTCCGGGAAAATGAACTTAGTGCACAATCGAGTCCAACAATTCTTCCTCTTTCCTTCGGGCACCATACTCCAATCACTCCGGGGAGATATCAAATTCTTCCTTTACTAACCATCCAATGGCGGCCCTAAATTTAGGTAGCGCCTCTAGAGGTGCTAAGGGCTCTCGCTCGGGCTAACCTCTCGTGATCCTATAAACTTCTTACGGAAATCTATTCCTTCCTCTATCTCCTCGTGCCCGATCACTCTTTTTCTTTCTACTTCTTCGCTCGGAGGATGTCCCGGTCGTTTGAGGCGCCGTGTCCTTTCGAACATCTTGTGACTCTGCCTCCATTTCGGCATCAACTTGAGAGAGCACCTCTGTCAATTCAATTGTTAGGTACATGAAATACACATGAAATATTATCTCATATAGACAATCTACGAGCATATATACCTCATCATCATTTGGCTCATCTCCGGGCTCATAATTAGGGTCACGTTCCAACTCAAGGCGGGCCTTCTTAGCTCTAGGAGATTCACGTGGTGATACGCTCGGGCTCCTATAAGGTTCGGATCCAGAGGACTCGGATCCCGATGTACCTATCGGGCATCGGCACGCTCAAAGATTTAATGGAGTACTCATGCATGAAATACAAGTATAAACATGGAATAAAAGTATGTACTCCAATTGCATAGCCTAATTATCTAACACTAATTTGCAAACCCTAATTAATGAATATTACTAACTATGTGATCACTAACCCTAACATAAAATAATAATGACTTACCCAAAAATAGACATAAAGAGGAGAAAGCCTAAATATTGCATGTATACTTAGTGTTTGTGAAATAATAACTTTGGTAATATTTATTAACAAACCATAACAAACCCTAACAAAAAATATTACTAAAAACCCTAACACTAATTATTAGTAACTATTATTGCATGTATTACTAAATATTATTAACAAACCCTAACACTAATTATTATTAACTATTATTAATAAACCCTAAAAAACTATTACTAACTAACAAAAAAATATTACTAACTATACTAACTAAATTAACTAACTAAACTAACTAAACATTACTAACTACACTAACTAAATTAACTAACTAAAATAACTAACTAACTAAATTAACTAATTAATAATTAATAATTAGTAAACCCTAAAAACCCTAACTAAATTAAATAACAAAAAAACATGCATATGGGCCAGCAAGAAGCCCAACATTTAATTAACAAAAAAAAAAAAAAGGAGCCACGGCGGCCGCCGCCCATAAGGCCCAAAGCAAGGCCTGCCGGGCTCCCGCCCGCGCCGGAGGGGCGGCGGGCTACAAGCATGGCGCCGCCGCCGCTCCTCGGCGGCCGGGCGCTGGGCGCAAGCAAGGCGGCAGCGGCGTGGGGGCGTATTCTCCGCACTTTCCGTGGCGCGCGGGCGGCGCGATGAGGCCGATTGGCGGCGGAGCGGCAAAGTGGCAGCGGCGGTGGTTTCGCCGTGGCGGTGGCGGCCGCGGGCGTCCGCGGCGGCGCGGCGCGGAGGCGGCGGATGCTCGAAGCGTGGAGGGCGGCGGGGCGGCGTCCCGTGACGGTGGTGGCGCGGGGCGGATTTCGCAGTTCGACGGCGCCGAATTGAACAAGAGCGCGCCTCCGAGACTTTAGAAAATTTCAGGGTTCGCGCTGGGGATTTTATAGTGACGATTAGTACAGGCGGGCTTCATTGAGCCCCTTTGTAAAAATCATTCTCTACGGCGGGTTGTCAATGACGGCCGCCAAATAAATATGTTTTATGTAGCGGCTCTCAATGACGGCCGCCTGTACAAATATGTTTATGCAGGCGGCTCTCAATGATAGCCTTTGTAATAATTTTTTTTTTCAATTTCCAATATTTCACAGGTTATTTATTCCCCATCCTAAGGGTTTGTGGTTTAATTAAGTTATTAATTAAAGGTTTATTTGTTAGGGTCATTGATTATTTTCTATTCTTAGGGTTTGTGAATTAATTAAATTAGTGAATAAAGATTTGTTAATTAGGGTTAGTTAATATTTCATGTACCTAGGGTTTATGAATTAATTAAGTTAGTAAATAATATATCATAGAATCCAAAGGTATACAATAAGAGGAAATGTAAACATGTAGCTTACTAAGAAAGAGTAGCATTAGGTACAAATGATAAGTGATACATGAGTTACATGATAAATAATCTAGCGTGCTACAGTTCTTCCTTGTCCATCATGGCGCACCGGGGCAAAGAGGTTTGCGGGATACTTTTCTCTACATTTTTGATCTTTTCTTCAAAGTTTGTAAAAGAGACATCTCATTGAACTGGTTAACACACTCAACTCCTGTAATTTGTTGCTTTCCAGGGATAGCTACATGCTTTGGCTTTTGGGTACTTTTCTTTTCATCCTTAGCGAGAATTTGTTCCATATAGAAGACCTGTGCGGCAAAGACGATTAGCAAGGATCCACGGATCATCTTTGTAACCTACTTTACTGAGGTCAAGGACTCTCTGGCCATAATTATCCACAGTGACATGTTTATCTTGAACCCATCGACATCGAAACACTGGAATCTGTAGCCGTGGACCATATTCAACCTCCCATATGTCATCAATGAACCCAAAGTATGTAGTTTCTTCACCAGTTGCATCATCTCTGACTTCACATCGAACGCCACTATTACATTGCCATTCCCTTGGTGTCCCTACGGTGGTGGAAAATGAGAAGCCACTAATGTCATAGCTCGCCATGATGTGACACGGCTTGATGGTCCGGATGCTAAAATCTTGATGGTTTTTCGATTCCTCTGTCATGTCCAAATTCTTTAGCCATGCGGTGAAGTGACGCTTGTGTTCCTTGTGTACCCAATCATCCGTGCATCTGGATTATCCTCACGAAGCTCTTTCATGTCTTTGCTTGGTGAATGGGTCCATTATTATGAGTTGTTGTAGTATCTTTGTAATGTACCTCTAGGATTATATTGTAATCTGGCGGAATAAATGATTTCCGTCCCATCCTCCCTCGTCCCACCAAGTCTTCCCTCATGTCGCAACGGAGGCAAACCAATTGATACCTGGTCTTTTAGGAGATTGTTACATAATGGTCCTCCGGACTCAATGGCCTCTTACGTAGTGTATGCCTCTATCATGGAACCCTCGGGATGAGCTCGATTTGACATATAACCATTCAATATTGACATGAAACGCTCATACGTCCACATTTCATGAAAATACATGGGACCCAATGCCTCAATTTGAGGCACCAAATGAACAACAAGGTGCACCATGATATCAAAGAACGATGGGGAAAGCACATCTCCAATCGGCACAATGTCTCTACAGCAAATTTCTGTAGGGACTCTAACTCATCACGGATAATTACCTTCTCGGATATCTTATTGAAGAAGTAGCACAACCGTGTGATTGCCATCTTTAAGAACTTTGGATTTATAGCCCCGATGGCAATAGGAAGAAAAGTGGTCAGCATTACATGACAATCATGTGAGTTGTAGTTGGTGAGTGTAAGGTCTTTCATTGAAACAAGACTTCTTATGTTGGAGCAGAAACCAGATGGAACTTTTAAATTCTTCAACCATACACACATTGCATGTTTTCTCTCTCTGTTTAGGTTATAGCTTCTTTGCCGGTAGATGGTATTTCCCATTCTCTAGAGTACAGGGGTGAAGTTCTTTTTGATCTTTAAATGTTGCATGTCCAAACGTGAATTGAGACCTTCCTTTGTTTTGCTCTTTATGTCTAGCAATGTTCCAATTACACCTTTGTCAAACACATTCTTACGAACATGCATACCATCGATCGCATGTCGTGCGTCCAAATCTTTCAAAGACGATAAATACTTAAAGAAAATAGACTTCTTCTTGAATGTGTCCCCTTCTTTTGCCTTCACAACCTTTCTTGGTTTTCCATCTTTGGTCTTCTTTCCAAAAATAAACTTGACATTCTCAACTATCTTGTACACTCTGTGCCCTTTACTATAACCTAATGGAGCAATAGATTTTGATTCGTCCATATTATCAAAGTACTTGTTCATCCTTTGTAAGCGATACTTATGGCCTGCCCGGTAGCCACCTCCTATGCCTCATATAAACTATCTTGTTAGATGGAGGAAGAGACACGTGCCATGTTCCATCTATGCACTCTACACAACCAACCTTTCCCTTGAACTGCCCGATAAGGAGAAAAAGAGCAGGGTAATCATTAATTGTAACAAAAAATAATTGCTCTCGGTGTGAATGTCTCTTTCGCTGAACGCATCAATCATGTCTACACCTACTTCCCATAGTATTTGCATCTCTTGCATTAAGGGCTCTAGAAATACATCCATATCAACACCCGGGTTGTGTAGGTCCGAAATAAGAATGGTTAGCAAAAGATATTTTCTTTTTTGACACAACCATGGAGGAAGATTGTATATTGTCATGATCAGCGGCCATGTCTTTGTGTGTCTTTGCTCCTCCGGGCAAATGGATTCATTCCATCCGTGCTCGAGCAAACCTTATATTTCGTGGATCCTCGGCAAAGTCCGGATATTTTCGATCAAATTCTTGCCATTGCTTTGCATCAATTTGGATGTCGTAACTTTTCATCATCTTTTCTTTCATCGGATGCATGCCGGGTCATAAGTTACGCATCATGCGGGTTTGCAAACAAACACCTCAAACGATCAACCACAGGGAGATACCATATCACCAATGCAGGAATTCTTCTCAACGCATAATAGTCCACTTCGACATTGCTAGTGGGCTTTGAACGTTTATCTTGTGGAGTCTTTATTTGGGTCTTCTTTCGCTTTCTCCCCTGAAGAAACAAAGGCTGTATTATCTTCCTCTCGATAATCTTTATTCGTCTTGTACCTACTAGCACCACAGTTTGGACAGCTGTCTAAGTCTTTGTCTTGACGCCCCGATATAGAATACAATGATTTCTACATGCGTGGATCTTCTCAACACCCATCGTAAGTGGATCGACTAGCTTCTTTGCATAGTACGTGTTAGCAGGCACTTTGTTCTCTTTAGGAAGAAGGTCTCTAAGTACACGCAATAATTCATTGAAGCTAGCATCGGACCAACCATATCTAGCTTTAATGGTCAGAAACTGGAGAACAGCCCGCAGTGTCGACCACTCTTTGGTACAACCTTTCGACTCGTCGTACAATGGCTCCTCTGCTGCCTTCTTCAAGGCTTCCATTCGCTTCATGAAGAATATTGATGGATCCGCACAACGGCTCATTATTGCCTCTAAGAAATCGGCATCTTCAATGGCATCAGTGTTAGCATGTTGAGATTCATTGACAGCGGATGTATCATTATGAGTTTGATTGACATCAGGCATAGCATGATGGGTTTCATTGATAGCTGGTATATCATCACATTCATTGAGATATGGCACTGGACCCTCCACATTGATGTTACTTGCGGTGTTGTCGGGTTGTCCGCATATAAGGTGTAGAACTACCCTCACCATGTTTTGTCCAAATCAAATAGTCCTCCATAAATCCCTCGCAAACCAGATGAGAATGGATTGCTTCCACATTGTCAAATACCACAATATTTTTACAGTCTGCGCATGGACAACATATGTGCTTCGCCTTTGTTCTCTGGGCATGTATCTTCACGGCATCAATAAATTTTTGGACCTCCACTACATATGATGGGTCTAATCTTGATAAGTTATACATCCATAATGACCTCTCCATATTTATCTGTAATTAGTTAAGAAAATATTGTATGTCACTTATTTTTATAATTATAAAAAATTAATTAAATAGAGGTGGCGGCATCATGATTAACAAACCCTAAGTATAAGCAATAATAACAAACCCCAAATTAACAAACTCTAAGTACATAAAATACTAACTAATACTAATTAATAAATGGAGATGGCATCTTGATTAATAAACCCTAAGTGTAAGCAATAATAATAAATCATAATTAATAATCCCTAAGTACATGAAATACTCTAATTAAAAAACTATTAATTACTAACTAAATTAATTAACTAACTCTAAGTACATGAAATACTAACTAACCCTAACCAATAAATGAATATGGCATCATGATTAGCAAATCCTAAGTATAAACAATAATAACAAAACCTAATTAACTAACTCTAAGTACATAAAATACTAACTAACCCTAATTAATAAATGGAGATGGTATCTTGATTAATAAACCCTAAGTGTAAGCAATAATAATAATCCCTAAGTACATAAATTACTAACTAACTCTAATTGATAAACCATTAATTACTAACTAAATTAATTCACTAACCCTAAGTATATGTAATACTAACTAACTCTAATTAATAAATAGAGATGGCATCTTCATTAACAAACCCTAAGTATAAGCAATAATAATAATCCCTAAGTACATAAAATACTAACTAACTCTAATTGATAAACTATTAATTACTAACTAAATTAATTCACTAACCCTAAGTATATGAAATACTAACTAACTCTAATTAATAAATGGAGATGGCACTGTGGGGGCTCTCCCGTCAAAAAAAATACCATAACCAATAAACCTAGAATTCTAAAAGTATTTATTTTCTATAAGTACATACAATTTACAAAAAGAAATTTGCTAAAACTCTCTCTCTCTTGCCCTAGCTATGAACCCTAGCTAACCCTAACCCTAGATTTAGAGCACCTCCAATACAAAAATTGAACCAACGAATCACTAAAAAAATAGCGGCAATGACATTAACTAACCTTTTGGAAGTTTCTCACCAAAGAAATGAAGCTCAAAACCCCCCCCCTTGAATCGCCACTTCTGTCCGCCCATTGTGCACACAAAGACGGGAATGCTTGTTCTTGTGCGGAGGTAGAAGAAGGGAATTTATAGCATTATTAACACAAGGCGGTTGGTAATGAGGGCCGCTGTGTAAACAAATTTACACAGGCGGCTCTCTTAAACTGCCGCTTTGTGTAAATAGCTCTATTTACACAGGCGGTTTAAAATGTCGGCCCTTTGTGTAAATGGTATTTACACAGGCGGTTGGTATTATAAACCGCCTGTGTAAATACACCTATTTACACAGGCGGCATATTTAAGAGAGCCGCCTGTGTGAATCGTTTTACACAGGCGGTTCTCTTGTTGGGCCCATTGTAATTTTTCTCTTGGCGTCATGAAATTGTGAACCGCCTGTGATAAAAAAACAACATGTCGGGAAAAATGGTTTTTGTACTAGTGCTACACGCATGCCGCCGCTCTCGATCCGCATCGGCGAGGTCCCCGGACGTGTGTCGACCTTACCGGTGCACTCTGCGGCTGCTTCACTCGCCCGGTCATGTCGTTAGAAAGATCTTTTCTTTTTCGAAACAAGCAAGGAATGCATTGGAGGAGTACCGGATAGCCTCGAAGGTGGCCTAGATTTCGACGGCCGCGACGAGCCACGGCGATAGTGCATGCCATGCGTGGCGCCCCTCGGACGACAGGCGTGCGCTTTTTGCCACCATCACGTCGGTCGCGGCCCACGGTGCCGCCATGACCACCACCACGGCGTGCTTCTTTTGGTCAAACTCGCCCGGGCGCCGGGAAACCAAGGCGGGTCCTGGTCGGCCCGCCGCGCCTCGCCGCCTCAGTAGCCCCTACCTTCTTGCGCCACCGGGGCGCGGAAGCTCCAACGCTTGTCCTTGGGGGGCGTCGGTGGTTCCATGGCCTGCGGTGGCTTTGTCCTTCTTGCTCGACGGGGAAACTTTCGGCCGGCGCTCGGCCATGCCATTCTTGCCGACGTGGCGCTTTGTCTCTACCTTTGCCGCTCACGCAATCGCAAGCAATAACGCACTAAATACGCCGGCATCAAACGGGTGCCCCTGTACATATATTTGCATTTCCATCATCTTTGTAACGTAGTATGGCACTATGGCATGATGGAACCACGGCGGTGAGCACACACCGACCTTCCTACGGCCTGGGGATGGGAATGCCGGATCTTTGGGTGCCTGTACTACTACGAGGGGATGGGGATGCGGCAAAGCATAATTGCAAGTGTGGGCGTGTCCATGTCAATCATTCACGCATCCTCGGTCTCGGACCACGGACACATTGCGAAACGCGAGCTATGTGTGCGGCGACAACGGACGTCGGACGATCCATTGGCAATTTGGCATGTCACCTTCCCGTCCTTTCTATGCATAATTCATTCAAATTCAGCAATCTTCGGGCCTCTGAACCTGCAATCCTACGTGGTCTCCAATCCATCTATTCTTCTCGATTCTACGCCTAAAAGTTTGACATGCATGCATGCCATGTCAAAGAGTCGACCTCCAAATGAGGCGAAGAAAATGATTCGAGAATGATTGACCCAAACCCGACCGTGCATTGGGTGCTTGGTTTTCAGACGGTAAGCAAAATGAGTTAGATTGGATTTGTTGCTAAGAACAAGAACTGCAGTCATGTGCTCTAGCTAGTTCGCTCGGAAACGCTTGGCTAGTTGCCGGCCTGTGTTCTTGTTTCCACCTAATCCTGAGCAACGGGCCGGCACGGCACGGCCCGGCCCGAGCCCGTGCGAGGCACGGCACACGTTTGGGCACGGCACGTTTGGCCCGCGTGCGCCGTGCGGCCGTGCGAACAAGCTACCGTGCTGGGCGGCCCGGCCCAAGCACGGTCCGTGGGCGTGTTTTCGTGCCGTGCCAAACACGTTTAGCACGAGGCCCGAAGGCCTTCGTGCCCAGCCCCGCAGCCCGCAAATTTAAAAAACACACATTCATTTCCAAATTCAATTTCGCGGGCAGTTGATATTATCTAAAATCACCGAATCAATCCGGACCACCGCCCGGCTCTCGCTTCTTCACTTCGGCGCCGTTCCTCAACGGCTCGGCGGGCACCGGCTAGACGCCGGCGACCTGCGACCATAGGAGGAAGGAGGGGTTAGGGTTTGGGGCGGGCGGACGGAGAAGATGAATAGCAAAGCAACGAGATGTAGGGGTTAGGGTTAGAATACTTGCCTGCACGGAGACGGAGCCCGGCGCCGGAGAACCGAAGAAGACGAGCGACGGAGACGGGGAAGATGACGGCGATGGAGACGGAGACGGAGAACTGGAGAAGACGAGCGACAGAGACGAGCGATGGAGATGGAGACGGAGAAGATCCGGCGAGGTATCTTCAAGATCCGGCGGTGAGACCTCGCAGGAGTGCAGGATTCGGGCGGGGCGGCGGCGAGGGAAGAGGTTAGGGGTTTGGGGGTGGGGGGGTGGATCCTGCGCTCCGGCCTAGTACAAGATCCGCAAGGTATCCTCTAGATCCGCCGATAGAGACCTCGCCGGAGTGCAGGGGGGCGGGGGCTTACGGCGAGGGAAGGGGATTAGGGTTTGGGGGCGGGGTGGCGAGAGACGAGAGGCTTGGCGTGGCGCGGCCGCGGGTTGGGAGAGGGAATGGGATTAGGGTTTGGGGGGGGGGGCGGCGCGGCCGCTTATATACCCTCCCGATAACGGGCCGCACCGGGCCTACCGTTGTTTTACGGGCCGGGCGGGCCGCCCGACGCGCCGAGGCAACGGCCCAAGCACGGCCTGCCACGTGCCTCGTGCCGCCCGGCACGTTGCCTTCCGGGGCCGTGCCGTGCTCGGGCCGGGCCGCACAACCGTGCTTCGGGCCGTGCCTAAGGCCCGCGGGCTGCATGCTCAGGATTGTTTCCACCACTGCGATCCGACCCCTGCATGCTGAAGAAGGATAAACGCGAGGGCCGGGCGAGATGGGGAAGGCATTGCAGAGTACACCGGCATGGCCGACACGCCCAGGGACCTCACCGACGCGGATCAAGAGCGGCGGCGTGAGACAGCGTGTGCATGAAAGGGCATACATGTAAAAGAAAAAGAAATTGAGAGGGGCTTTTTGTAAAATAAAAACATAAAACAAAGAGTATGGACTCTTTAAGCACTAACGATCAAGGTTTTGGTCCTAAAAATGCACTTTCAAACCTGATGGACCAAATTGACACACCCTTACAAATTAATGGACCAATCATGTATTTTACTCTTGTTGATATAAAGCAAGAGCTAGAGCAGTTACTCATGCTGATCTCAGCCCGTTGCCTACTCGGGAAAGAGGTTCGGGAGAAGATGTTCGACGAGGTCTTCTCTACATTCAATGAACTCACCGGAAACAGCTTGCAGTTGACCAGTTTGCTTTTTCCATATGCGCCATTTCCGACGACTAAACGCCGTGATAGGGCGCGTGCAAGACTCTCAAATATTTTCACTGAGATTGTTCGATCACGTAAGAGCTCCGACCAAGTTGAGAAGGATGTTTTACAGAACCTGATGGACTCCAAATACAAGGATGGCCGCCCCACGACTGAAGCTGAGGTTACTGGGCTCATAGTTGCCATCCTCTTCGCTGGGAAGCACACAAGCTCGACCACCAGCACATGGACTGGAGCTCGCCTTCTGAGCCACACGGAGTGCTTGGAGGCTGCCCTTGAGGAGCAGCAGCAAATAGTCAAGAAACAGGGGACAACATAGACTACGATACCCTACTAGAGATGAGCTTCCTACACTGCTGCATCAAGGAAGCACTACGGATGCACCCTCCAGCACCAATTTTTCTTCGCAAAGTGCACAAGAACTTCACCGTGCAAACTAGAGAAGGTTATCAATATGAAATTCCGAGAGGTCATACCATAGCAAGCCCTCTGGTCATAAACCAAAACATTCCTTACATTTACAGGGACCCTGATGTGTATGACCCACACCGGTTTGGTCCTGGAAGGGAGGAAGACAAAGTTGGCGGCAAGTTTACTTACAACGCGTTCAGTGGTGGAAGACATGCTTGCCCTGGTGAAGCTTATGCTTATATGCAAGTGAAGGTGATATGGAGCTATTTGCTAAGGAACTTTGAGCTTAAGTTGGTGTCATCATTTCCTGAGACCGATTGGCAAAAAGTTTCCCCAGAACCTAGAGGGAAAGTGGAGGTGAGTTACAAAAGACGTATGCTACCTAGGAGCCGGTTGGAGAACTGATGATTACTTATGTATGAACTCTACTATGTGTGCTTGTTTGTGTAATAAACATGTTTGTATGCCCACACTTGTCGCACGATGAGGAAGGAAATGCCAGTCTCATACAATATAGTGAAAATGGAAACTGTGTACACCTACTACAATTTGGAGACCTGGTTGCTTTTTATAATTATATCATTTCTTGGTTTTCAATAACCCATCCCATAATAATGATAATCTCCGCTTCATGCCAGTGTATCATGATTAATGTAGGAAAGCTTCATAATGTGCTCATCTCTATTAATGATTAACAGATATGGGGCCGCCTAGCCTATATTAGTGGCTATAAAATGACTTTGCCCACTTCTTTTCTTCCTCCATAAGCTCACTTTCTTGGACAAGTCCTCAAGCGTGGTTGAACAAGTCTATGTGTTCAAGGGGATTCCATTTTTCAAGGGGAAGATTTTGATCTTGTGATTTTTGAGAGAGGAGGTTAGTATATGCCACCATGTGCTCCTTTTTGTGCTTCCTAGTTTTCAATGCTTTTCTTCTAGTTCATGGTGGTCTACATCTTCGATCTAATAAGTGGTGGGAGGAGAGAGAAATATAAGATATGTGTGTGCCAGGTAAAAGAAAAACAAAAATGTCATAGTACCGAGATAAATACAACATGATTCAAGGGGACGAATAATGGATGTTTCCAAAATAATCACGTGATGGGAGGACACCCACATATAGATGGACTAAATAGTGTCAGAAGGGCACAGGCTATAACCCATATTTTGGGGTCCCACATCTAAAAAGAATATTCCCCTTCAGAAAGACTCCATCTCTGATATCCTCTAATCAAATAATGAGATGAAATAGGATATCCATCTTGGTGTCTAGCTATCTTGGCCTCAAACCAAATGCATCTATATTGAGATCCTATTTGATGATAGAAGAGTCTAGGTGAATTCCATTAACGAGATGAAATTTATTGGGCAAATCTGATGATGTAACAAAAACTAAAGGTTTCAAGAGCAATACACAATTCAAATGTAAATAAAAAGGAAAAACAGGGAAAATTTCACCGTGGGTTACTCAACTTGGTCATGGGGTGAATTCCATGATGTACCGAAACTAAAAGTTTCAACAGCAATAGGGAAAATTTGACAATGTAACGAAAACTAAAGTTGCGAAGAGCAATGTACAATAATTCAAATCTCTACGACTATCCCTGCTAATGACCCCACCCAGCGCTAATGCTTTGCCCAGCACACCCCCTTGGAACAACCGCCCCGCACACGACCCCCGCTCGCCCCCACGGTCTGTGCAAATGGATCTGCTTCAAATCGACCCCAATTGAGGTCTGGCTGTGCCGTCACCTCGCCCGTCCGTGCTGCCGCCCATCACTGGAGCCTCGCTGCGCCGTCGCCCTGCTGGCGCACTTCACTAGGGCCTCGCTAAGCCCTGCTTCGAATTGACCCCAATTGAGGCCTCACTGTGCCGTCGCCTCGTTGGTCCTCGCTGCTGCCCATCACTGAGGCCTCAATGCCTCGCTGCCGTCGCCCTGCAGGCATGCTGCCGCCCATCATTGGGGCGTTGCTAAGCTGTTGTCGCAGGCTGCTCGAGCTTCCTTGCGATGCTCCACTCTTCCGCCAATCTTGGAAGCTGACCGTCGGCCTGAGCATTCACCGCTTCCTAGGAATACCAAGCACTACGCCTCTGTGTACATGGATGACCTTGTTGTCCTCCGAACGATGTCGTCCCAAGACTTCACCTACATAAGGCAGATTCTAGGGTCATTTGTCGGGGCATTCGGCTTTTCATGCAACAAATGTGCAATAACGCCAATGTGCTGCTCCCCTGTTTCGATCCAGGAGGTTCTATCGGTGTTCCCGTGCAGGGTGCATGACATCGCAACCAAGTAATTGGGGGGCTCCTCTATCAGTCTCCAGTCTGAGCTGTGTGCATGAGCAAGAGCTCGTTGGCAGCATCTCAGCAAGAATACTGACTTGGAAGGCAGGCCTCCTAATAACCGCGGGAAGGGAAACTCCTACTCAAACCATCCTGTCAGTCATTCTGGTGCATGTGTCCATCTGTTGCAGTCTTTAGGCTTTGGGCAATCGACACGATCGACAAGCACCGTCGTGCCTTCTTATGGGCTGGAACAGACTCAATTGCCGGCAGGAAATGCAGAGTGGCCTGGCCGACGTTCTGCTCCCCCAGAGACCTCAACGGGTTGGCCTCCTGAACCTGAGGGTTCTTGGATTTGTGCTACGACTATGCTGGGAATGGTTGCGTCATTCATGTATGGCCAGATCCATTCTGATTACTACTTCCGTCCAAGCTTGAGCACGTGGTGGACTGCATGTTCCGCGCCTCCATCCACGTCCAGATCGGTGGCGGGGCCTCGGCTAGGTTTTGGATGGACTCTCGGCTCCCGGACGGGCCCTTTCGCTCTATGCTAAATCTCTTTAGGGCCGTCGCTCGCTGCTGTCACAGTCGCTCCATTTGGGATGTTATCCTGGGACGACAGTGGGTCAGGGACATCTTAGGCGTGCCCACGGCAATCGTGCTGGTTGAGCACATCTAACTTTGGGACACCCTCCAGAATTTCTAGCTCGTGCCGCAGACATCGGACTGTTTTATCTGGAGATGGATGGCTAGCAGCTCCTACTCCGCTTCTTTGGCCTATAAGGTCTTCTTCCTTGGCATGCTCCCTCTTCTAGGCACAAAGATGGTTAGGAAAGCGGTGATCCCTCCAACCATGTGCTTCTTCGGCCTACAAGGCCTTCTTCCTCGGCATGCTCCCTCTTCTAGGCACAAAGATGGTTAGGAAAGCGGTGATCCCTCCAAACGTGAAGCTCTTCTTCAGTCTCGCCCTACATGCTCACCTATGGACCGTTGAACGGTGCAAATGCCACGTACTGCAACCGGATGCCGCTTGCGCGCTCTGTGATTAGGTGGACAAGATGACTGACCACCTGCTGGCCTCTTGCCTGTATACGCAAAAGGTCTGGGTGTGCTAGCCACCAGTATATAGAAAACATTAGTACAGGCGGTTCTATATCCATTTCTACTGGCGTTTTTTTAAAATGTCAGTGGGAGAGGCCAGTGAAAATTAGTCAAATGGCTGCCCAGAAAATACAGAAAAATTTTAAGCACTTTGCGACAATTTTCACATGAAAATTGCGCGCTTCGTGGCCACTGGCCTTTGAACCCGTGACCTACCCCTCGCGCTTTCCTTCACTTACCATTGCACCACACACTCACATGTGTCCGTATTCCTTTTTCTCCCCACATATTATCTAAAATCAAGAATAAATTCACTACCACAATAATGATTTGTAGGGGCGGTTCATGAGCATTTGTAGCCGCGGTTTTGCTAAACCGCCTCTACGCAGAACCGTGGCTACAAATACCCGATTTTAGAGGCGGTTGGGCAACCGCCCCTACAAATCGATTTGTAGAGACGGTTGGCGATTTGTAGGGGCGGTTCTATATCCAACCGCCCCTATAAATCAATTCCAGATATTACGAAAAATTATCAAAAAAATAGTAAAAAACTTTTTTAATCCGAGAAAATCCCCACTAGACAGCCCCCACCCGGGGCTCACCCCCAGCCTTTTTTTTCCGTGATTTTTAGAGACTTTGCGTTGGCCGCGATTCGAACTCACAACCTCACCCCTCACGCACTCCCTCCTCTACCACTACACCTCACTGTCACATGTGTCCATATTATATTTTCTTTCCTTACATATTATCCTAAAATGAGATTAAATTGATTGTTTGAGGCCCTAAATGGATCCAAATCAAAAGGTTTTCAACTATAAAGTTTTATAACTTTTTAAGACCTACAATTTTCATGTTGATCATTTCTCCATCCGAGGTCATTTGAAAAAAAGTCAAATTTTACATTTGAGAAAGTCAATGTAATTTTGTTTAACAAGATGATTTCAAATTAAAAAGTTGTCAACTACAAAGTTTCATAACTTTTCGAGACCTACAACTTTCATGTTGATCATTTCTCCATCCGAGGTCATTTGAAAAAAGTTAAATTTTACATTTGAGAAAGTCAATGTAATTTTGTTTAACAAGATGAGTTCAAACAAAAGGTTGTCAACTACAAAGTTTCATAACTTTTCGAGACCTACAACTTTCATGTTGATCATTTCTCCATCTGAGGTCATTTGAAAAAAAAAAAGTCAAATTTTACATTTGAGAAAGTCAATGTAATTTTGTTTAGCAAGATGAGTTCAAATCAAAAAGTTGTCAACTACAAAATTTCATAATTTTTCGAGATCTACTACTTTTATTTTAGTTGTTTCTCTATCTGAGGTTATTTAAAAAAAAGTTCATTTCAAAAATTCAAAGTTCAAACCTAAGACATTCATGCACAATTTACCATGTGAAAAAAAAATTCAAATGAAAATATTGTTAACTACAAAGTTGCTTAATTTTTTTAGATCTACAACTTTTATTTTGGTCATCTTTTCATGCGAGTTTTTTTTATTAACTCAAAATTTGAATTTCAAAATTTAACTACTTCAAACAATATTTTCAAAGTGTAAATTTTAGAGTACAAAATGATTTTGAATAAAAAAGTTATAAATAGCAAAGTTACATAACTTTTTGAGATCTACAACTTTTATTTTAGTCATTTTTCCATCCGAGATCATTTTAAAAAAATTAAATTTTAGTGTTTTATTTTTTATATTCGGCATTCATTTGTAGGGGCGCCTCAATATAGAACCGCCCTTACAAATCCGATTTTAGGGGCTGTTGGATATAGAACCGCCCTTACAAATCTAGACATTTGTAGAGGCGGCTCATAACACCAACCGCCCCTACAAATGGATTTGTTGGGGTGGTTCGTTTGGCCACCATTTATATGGGCGGTTTAATATAGAGCCGCCCCTACAAAAAAAAGAGAGGCGTTGCTATAAATAATTTCTGTAGTAGTGATTGAGTGTTTGAGGCCTAAAAGAATTCAAATAAAAAAGTTGTCAACTATAAATTTCATAACTTTTCAAAATCCACAACTTTTATTTTAGGAGTTTCTCCATTTGAGGTCATTTGCAAAATTTGAATTTCAAATTTGAAAATTTTAGACGTAGTTTTCCATAGAAAAATAATTTCAAATGAAAAAGTTGTCAACTATAAAGTTTCATAACTTTTTGAGATCTACAACTTTTATTTTAGGAGTTTCTCCATTTGAGAAAGTTTGAAAAACTAAAAAAATCAATTTCAAACTTTTGTACCGGCGGATTTCTTAAAAAACGGTTAGTAGAACTCGTATTTCTATTGGCGGTTCATTAATAAATTCGCCACAAGAAATAGGACCTTATTTTTATTGGCGGTTCATTAATAAATTCGCCAATAGAAATAGAACTAATTTCTACTGACTATTGTCAAGAGAAACCATCAGTAAAAATAAAATGCTAGCGTTAAGAGAAATAATCTTTATAGTAGCGTGCTTGCCCCGTTGGGGTCTCTATCAGCTAGCACCGGACAGTGATTCCACTCTAGTTGGCAGGTGGTTCACAGCGTGCCAGGAGCTCTTTGATGGCCTTAGACGGGCCTTTGACTCGGTTGTCCTCCTAGTGTCCTGGGTTATTTGGAAGGAGCAGAACGGCAGGACTTTTGACAATGTTTCAAAGATGATGACCCAGGTGGGCTCACCGCGGTTTCGGAGGAGCTGGATGCCTACATGGTGCGGGGTTCAGCTGTGGTGCCTCGCTCTTCGCGGCTGCTGGCTAGACGCTCACCGGTCTCTCTCAGTCGCAACAGCTGTGTACTTCCTACACTTAGCTCAACTGTTAAAGCCAGCGATTCATGTCCTGTCTCTAGTTTGCCTGCCATGGCATCTCGCCGCAGGGTACAACCTATGTACCTTTAAAAATCTATCTCTTCTCTTAATGTAGTGCATGCTTTCGAAAACAAAATGATCCAACTTAAGGCCTGTTTAGATCACTCTTGCTAAAGTTTAGAGACTAAAGTTTAGTCTCATTTAGTCTCTAAACTTCTAAACAACCTATGCTTTTGCTAGAACTAAACTTTAGTATCTTTAGTCAGTAAGAGGTGACTAAAAGGGTTTTTAGACCCAAGTTATGACAGCACATGCCCCTCATTAATGCGTTTTTAGTCTCTTTTAGTCTCTAGAACCAAGCACACTAAAACTAAAGTTTAGTCTCTAGAGAAACCAAGCAGGCCCTTATGCTGGCCTAAAAAGGCTGTGACTAAACCTATGTGGACCAAAATTATGTTGCCTTCATTTTCTGTGATAATAGCTAGTTATGTTGCCTTCGTAATGGCCTTGCTGAAATCTGTGAGCATATTTATGTCATGTCATGAAATCTGTGAGCATATTTATGTCACTTCGTTATGGGCTTGCTGAAATTTTTTTATTCAATATTATGTTGTGAGTTGCAGCATAGCAAGCAGCTGTCGTCGTTCCCAATTCCCTGTGGACCACTGCAAAAGATGCAACTTCGTTGTCGGCCACCAGTTCACAAATTTCAGCCCTATAAGCCTCCCCCGTGAATTTTGCCGTAACAGCTCCTAACAGGAACACGAAATGTTCATAGTACCCCTTGAATGAACATGGATTGGAAAATTTTGCTGCTTCCTTCTATGCCACCACAAACAGCTCGTTTCCATAAAAAAAGGAAGTGTGTTTTCTAAAGTCAAAATCTTAAGACAAAATTTGTACTACCATAACCTTCAACCACATTCTTTAATTTAGAAGGTCGTCTTGGAAAGGGAAGTTCACCAATTTCAGAACCTCCCATGCATCTTAATTTCTGCTATGGCCCATGCGATTGGTGTCTCTGAATTTCCACAACATGCAAATCATGTGTGGTCTTCGCAGCGTACACGTCACTTTCGTCGTCGCCGTCACCATCGTCGCGCATATGCAATATTTCTGATTCTCCGTCGGTCGTCGTCACGCGGATCTTTCGTGGTCACTCGCCATCCACAGGAATCACGCTCTGCCGATTCTGTTTGCCTGTCGCACTCGCGCCGTCGATGTTCACGTGTACTGTTGGCACAGTTGCCATCGCATCGGCCTCCATCCTCTCTACTATTTAATCACTCCGTCCCTTTTTATTTGTCGCCGTGGGATGTGTGCCATAAATTTGATTTAATTTATAGAAAATACGTATAATATTTATATTTCCAAATAATTTTGTTAAAAAACTAGATTCAAAGATCTTTCCGATGATATTAATTATGATACTAATCGATGATATTTATTATTTATTAAAATTACCGGCATTTGTGTCTTGGAAAAGCGAAGCGACAAATAAAAAGGGACGGATGAAGTATATTTTATGGCGGATCTGCTGGCTGCTGGCAGTTATTGGCAGTAGTTATCGATCACCAGATCAGCGTGCCATTTCCGGATCGGGTCATCAGAGTTAGCATGTGAGTTCCCCGCCGGCGTCGCTGGAAGCCACGCCGTCGTGATCCATCCATCCCTGTTTTCCGCATCTTCTCCCTTCCTGTTCTGCAGCAACAGCAGCATACTACTCTTCCTATAGGAGTAGATACGAACGTCAAGGCTATGTGTAAAGCCTCTCTGTCCTCTCTCAGTATAATCTTGCAGCAGTACTGGTCCGATTCCTATTCCTGCAGCATGGACATGATAAACAGTAGTGCAGTGCAATTCTCCATTGCACTCGTTTCATGGCGGCAATAATCACCAAGGTTGCATGGGAAGAAAAAGAAAAAACAGCTGATCAGGCATCATCATGCAATAATACCTGGCCTCACCCAGCCTGCGGTTATTACCGGCATCACCTCAGCCGTTCTACATCTTCA